>JBBJLS010074911.1:0-28173 GCA_037577275.1 Bryconaethiops microstoma
AGCCCCCTGCTAAGTAACAGCCAATTGTAATCATGGGGCATGGCCAATTAGCATATCCTCTAAACATTTAGAGTCCACCATTAATATTTAGATTTAGATTTCACATTTAACATTTAGATTTAACATTTAGATTTAGATTTAACATTTAGATTTCACATTTCACATTTAGATTTAACATTTAGATTTAGATTTAACATTTATACAGCAAGTTAAAATTGACAAAATTCAACACTGTTTTTTGAACATATTTATCTCTAAATGTGAGAAAATTGTGCTAAGTGGTGAAAAATTTACACCTCTAAAATTGTTAAGCTGATTTTACAAATGGCACCCCATAACAAATACATTAACATTTTAACCAGGACAATCCTTCATTTAATAATGTAAAATATCCAGTGTTAACCAGTATTTTTTAAAAATCTGAAAAAGATCGTTTTATTTTTAAAATCTGATATTTTAAACCTATTTATGTACAGTATAGAGAAAATTTGAGTGTATAAAATATGCATAATTTTGTAAGTTACTTAGAAAAATGAATGTATTATCTACCATTTAAAAGTTAATTTAGTCATTTTAGTAATAAGTACATTTAAATGAATGGGATGTACTGTTTTAATGCATTTTAGAACGCTCACTTCTATTTTGAAGTGCAGGGGAGATAACCCAGTGCAAACATGACAGAAATATTTAATCAGTCTGACAGATTTTATACAAACATTGCAACAAATTAACACAGACAGATCAAAAAGAAATTATAAATGGCCAAACTGAAGTTTAAACTTCACCTCACTGTAGCATGCTAAAGGTTAACTAACATCTAAACTTGAGTGGATTTACAATCTGTTTCTGTAAAACATACTTAATACTTAGCTAAGAGGTTTTAACAAGATTTAAAAGGTATTATTTGATAAAAAATAGCTTTGTAGTTTTTCACATTTTGAGCGACTTAGTGGTTCCTGAGACAAGTGAACTGAGTGACAAAACTGGGAACACATCAGTCAGTTGCACTGAATAAAAAGTTTGCACAGCCATTCGTTGGTGCTCAGTGGGGACGTAAGACATTTTCAACACGACTATCATTCAAATGTGAAATACTTTCCCGTCACAAACTTTTTAATACATCACAGCAAACTGTAGCTTTGATTGTCAGGATCAAGCTGCAGCTTTCCAGGGTTAAATAAATACAAGTTCTCCTTAAGAACAAAGAAGATAGCAGCATGTGTGTGTGTGTGTGTGTGTGTGTGTGTGTGTGTGTGTGTGTGTGTGTGTAAATATATACAAATTCGCGGTTCAGAGTTCTTCAGTCATCAGCAGATTTTTTCTAGAACCTAATACCTAATAATTGTTGGCAGAAATCCCCGCAAATTCGCGGAAACAGCAGATATCCCCTGCATTGTTTTTGCTTTTTTTGTGGTAATATATTATTTTTCATGCATTTTATTGCTGAATTATTAATAAAAATATAATTTACTAATTTTGTAACATAAATATTCATTCAAATTCAGCTACATGTCCACATAAAATATAACTGTATAAATGTTTTGATACTGTCCAGAGAACACAAAAAAGTACGACTTGGGATAGTGAAATACCGCTGTACTCAGAGGTGCGAGGTTTGAAAGTAGCCAATCCGAAAGCGTTATTCATTTCTCCTTGCTACTGATTGGCTGCTGCCCTGTGATGCATCTCTGGTAGATGCAGTCCAGCATTCCCACATCATAACAGTTTTCCAGGTGTAGAATCTCAAGTGTTCTCGTGTTTTTCTTTTTGTTCTTCTTAAAGGTCTGTATTTTTATTACTGTACATTAAATTAGATTATTACTATATTTACCTGCTTATACCAAAGAAAATGACAGCGCATACCAAAGACAACGTGGTTCCATGAATTAAAGTACAGTATATATAGGGGTATATATTAAATTCTAGCACTGCGACAGCAGTTCAGTGTAAACAGTACAGTACAAATACAGGTTTACCTTTACATATCTTTAAGGGTAATGTTTTAAGTTTAAAATTAAATTGTTTTGGTAGCATATTTAGGGTTATTTATACTATAAAAATAGGCATTTTTAGGCATTTCTTTACCACATCACAAATTCGCGTTATTTCACAACTCGGATGGATATATATATCCATTCATCCATCCATCTTCTAACCCTCTGTCCCGCACTTGGGGTTGGGGGGGCCGGAGCCTATCCCATCTGCAATGGGCGAAGGCAGGGTACACCCTGGACAGTCGCCAGCACGTCGCAGGGCCACATACAGAGACAGACAACCATTCATGATCAAAGGTATACCTAGGGGCAATTTTAGTGTGCTCAATTGACCTATCACCAATGCACACATGTCTTTGGTGGCAGGAGGAAACTGGAGCTCCCAGAGGAAACCCACACGCTCACGGGGAGAACATGCAAACTCCACACAGAAAGACCCTACACCCAACCTGGGAGTCGAAACCAGGACCTTCTTGCTGTGCAGCAATAGCACTAACACCTGTGCCATATTTGTACCTCACTCTAAAATGTACAACTAAAAAGTTGTAGATAATACTTTTTAAATAAAAATGTATTTGACATCTTATTTGACTCATGAATCTTCTCCACAGCATGTTTGCATATATAAAATAGTCTTCCAGACATTCTAACTTAATATTTTTTAAATATGACTCCAGATCTTAAGGTAACTATACCACGTACTTTTTTATATAATGTTAAATACACAACAATAAATAAAAAATATGAAAAAAAATATGAACTGATACTTCAAGTTAAAAGGGAAACAAATAGAGACATATAATAGAGACATATCATTTAATTGATTTTATTGATTTTATTATTAATCATTTATTTCCACACCTGCGGCAGCATGGCTGGTCAGCCAGTGAAGGGCCAGCTTTGGAATAGAGAGGCTGTCTTGTTTCTGTGACACCAAGGATTCAAGACATATTTCACGTGCAGTCATCAAGACCTCAATATGTTGTTTGTGAGCAGTCGTGAGTGCCTCTAACCAGTTTCTTTGACACTGGATGATTGAGGATAATGATGTTCTCATGTGTGTAATGTTCTGTGCTATTTGTTGGAGGGGTGCTGTTTGTTTCCTCTCCTCAACCAAAATAAGATTAAATATGATTGGCTTAGAGAGACTAGAAGTTGCACCATCAAGTGAGGGCTCTCTAGAATGATGAAAGTCATCTAAATCTTAAAAGAAACATCAGTTTTTCCTACATAAATTAATGTAGTTGTACAGTTATTTTCTCCATTCCAGTTTGTCACCATGGCAGTGTCACCATGACAATTTACCTTGAGCTCAGAAGGAGGATCATAAGTGCTGGGGACAGGGGCCTCTGTTGGATCTGTTACAGGTGGAATTCATTTGTAGGATTAATTTGTAAAAGCATGTTTTGGTTACCGTGTTTTTACCACTATTTTGTTTGTCCACTTTAGATGTGTCTACCTCTGACAGTTCCACAATCTGATGTTCACTAAAACATGCTTGCATCTTTCCTTTGAGGTCTTGCCTCTCCAGTAATCCTCTGTCTGTCGTGCTGGTTTATGCTAAACACCAGCTTCTTTTTTTATTCAACTGACATCTTTTTTTTAACTTTCAAGCTCTCATTTCTTGGTGGATCTTACTGCTTAAATGTGTTTCAGGATGATTTCCTGCACCGCTTGTCTTGGGCGGCTGCAAGTTAGGGAGTCGCCCCTGCGATCAGAAGGCAATGCGTTCAAATCCCAGGATTGCTAGTGTCATCACTGAGGTACCCTTGAGAATGATACCGTCCCCACACACTGCTCACCAGGCACCCCTCATTGGTGGCAGCTTCCAGCTTCACTTGGTGAATGGGTTAAATGCAGAGAAAGAAGTTCACACTGTGTGGTGTGGTGTGGTGTGTTCACGAGTGACTATAAGGGGCTACTTTACCTTACTTGTAACAACTGGGACATTAAACCCATTAATGACTTTCCATTATTTTTCTACCTACTCTCTCAGAACCTCTACTTCTTCTAATGAGAACTTCTTACTTCTCTGTCTGCTTTCCTCCATGCCTCCCACTCACTGATACATGCTGTGGGTGGATCTTATATTAATGCCTCTGCATTTTAAATGAGACAGTTTCTGATGTCACCTAAATGGCAGATCACGGTAAATCAGTTGCAAAACTAACAGCTGTGCTCATTAAATTTGAGCATGCACCAAAGGTTTGGCATGCTCCTTTATATGCAAGTAAATCCGGCACATATGGCCCATAATGTGTGATTTTTTTTAAACACATGTCCAGTTTGGCAAAACATATTTTGTGCTACTTTTACAACCAGTGTTTTCTCTTAATACAGCCAATGTGTTCTGATTTTTTAATACAGATATATGTCCTGATTACAAAGATATGTGTGTGCTTATATCGTGTCAATAAAATTTTAATTTATTATTAGTTCTTTCCTAAGTTCTTTCATTTCATGTTATCATTCTGACGTTTTAACACAAAATGTGTCAAAACAGTTAGCACACAAAAAGTGTCAGGCTTACCAATGCCTCATTATAGAGCGTGACAAGATGCACATGGAGTAGTTTTTTTTACTGTCCAAGCAGCAAACCCAGCATGTGTTGCGTTTGCATGCTACAGCACTTGAGACAGTTAGTATTCATGAGGTTGGTTTTTATTCTGTTTGCCGGCCAGAGTCTGATTCAGCAGCTGAGCTTAACTCTCCCTCTTGTGTTGACTCTTTGCCCTCTGGTGAGATGTTATGGAAGGAGAGAACAAAGGAAAGCAAATATGTTCCAGCAGGAGACACACGTCCGTTTGCCAGGAGAAGCGCCTGGCAAATTGCAAAGCTCCATCTGTCAGGAAGGACAGTGTGAAACTTGGCTAAGAATTGCACATAAACAGAGCTAATTGAAAAGGAATCTGATGTTTGAATATGGGGTACAGTTTATCTTGTGTGATTCCTGCTAGGCCTCAGAATGACATGGTTGGTATTCCAGAAAGTAGATTTTTAAGTTTGTCAAATCACATAAACCAAAGGCCAGGAATGTTGAATAAGCGATACTCTATGGACAAAAGTACTGGAACGCCTGGCCATTACACCAACAGGGGATTTAATGACATTGCATTCAAATACATAGAATTTAATATGAAGCCGGTGTGGCCCTCTTCTTTCTCTTTGTGGCCCTCTTCTTTCCACAAGATTTTGGAGTTTCTGTGGGAATTTGTGCCCACTCATTCTGTAGAGCATTTATGAGGTCAGACACTGATGCTAAACGAGAAGGCCTGGCTCACATTCTTTGTTCCAGTTCACCCCAAAGGTGTTGGATGGAGTTGAGGTCAGGGCTCTGTGTGGGCCAGTCAAGTTCTTTCACACTGAACTCATCCAGCCACGTCTTTATGGAGCTTGCTTCTTTATGGAGGTTCTTCCCCAAACTGTGTCTACAAAGCATGGTGTTGTCCAAAATGTCTTGGTATGCTGAAGCATTAAGATCGCCCTTCACTGGAAGTAAGGGCTCACCTGAATTCTAGAATTAAGAGGTATGTTCCAGTACTTTTGTCCATATTGTGTATTGTATAACTGTGTATGTGAGAAATAAAAAATCATGATTCTTGAAGTTACAAATGCGAATGCTACATTAGTTACTTAACATGTAACATAAAATAACTAATAATTTGGATTAAAGTATCTATCAAATACCATAAATGTGGTGCCAGGTGTTTCTAACATTAAAACCTTTTTTAAACATTATTAGCAGACTAAAGAAGACAAAAGAAACTTGGTGTGACTATAAAAGCAGCATTTGAGAAAACACAAATGCAAAAATCCCAAGGCGTCATGATGCCTTGATATTTTATTCTCTCAACAGGTTCTCAGCAGTGTAGCTTCACCTTGCTGGTTAGCGTCTACAGCTTATTTGATGCACAGTTAGTGTTAGTCATCCTCTAGCTTCAAAGCAGAGACAGGTGTTCCTAATGTTATATTCATGGTCATCAAAAAGTTCCACAGAAATAAAAACAAAAGCAAACCACTACTAAATTGTTCAGTTTCTCATGTTTTATCTTTTATAGGTGCAAGTATTGAACTGAACAGCTTTGCCTTTGTTTTTAAGAACTGACAATATTTCTCCTAATTTTCAAATAAAACTATTATTTTTTTAAAGCATAATTTTAGAGGAAATGACATCAAAATAAGAGAAATGATGCAGTGTTTACAGAACTTGATTAATTTAAAGAAAACAAATCTCTCGTTTGCTCTTAAACAATAATTACCATTGACATAATTCTAGTATTGTTTTGCTATCCAACTGGTCACGTTGCAGGAGGAGAGTGTTGATTACAGCAGTGTTTTTATACTTTTCCTCATTAAATAAATGAGGTGATCACTAATTCAGGTGATCACTAATCAGTACTTCACAAAGCTGAATGAGGTGCTTGTGTAGGAATTTAACAGACACAGGCATGGAATGCTTATCGTACTCATTGAGATGCTGATTTAAAAATAAATTGCATTGGTCTGCAGTGGCTGTATATATGAACTGCTGTTTATCAAGGAAGGCCATAATGAAAGCGTGACTTTTTCCCCCTAATGTATGGTGAATGTGAAGAGGTGTGTGGTGTGTATTATGATGTGCACCAGTCTGTGGCTGTTCTGAAAACAGGCTGAGATGTTTTCTTGTCTCTGGAGAGATTGGTGAGTCAGCTGAGTGAGTCACAACCTGCAGCCACATGTACAGCATGTGTGCAGACATACAAACAGGCACACATGTATTCTTCTTTAATATTAATGTTCTTTTTTATTTATGGATTCATCCATACAGCAGTGCAGTGGGGGGACCCCTCTATTTAATGTGAGGCATTAGTATTCAGTCCATACTGTATGACAACACAGTGGTGACTAATGGAGGCCTCACAATACACGTCAGCACAGTGGACTAAAAATAGATGCATGGTGCTCTGTCATTTGAGTGCGCACACACACACACACACACACACACACACACACACACACACACCACACACACACACTGATTTTCCCCACTACTGGCCTGATACACACAGTGATCTATGCCAGACCGACCACTTCAGATTTGTGAAAAAAAATCACAAATAAGACTGATCAATTTGAGCCTAGTTTGGCCCATTTGGGTAACTTTTTTGGGGTGTTTTGGCCACTGGTTTGTGATGTAAACCATATATTGCTATGGTAAGTGGCCAAACAGTTAATTCAGTGGTGATATGTGTGCCTATATATTTGTGAAAGGTTTCACAAATCATGTTTTGTCAAACCCAACAAGGATATTGTGGTTTATGAGTGTATTTTCATTGTTGGTAAGGTTTATGTGTAAAAACACGGCTTATCCCCACTACTGGCATGATACACAGTGATTTATGCCATACTGAACATTTTAGATTTGTGAAAAAATTCACAAATAAGACTGATCAATTTGAGCCTAGTTTTTATTATTTGCATTTGACACTAAAAATACAAATTTTAATACCAGCACTTTTAGGGGTGGAGAATTACATCATCTGAATTCACAAATCACGAAAGACAAAATGTCACCGTGTTTAACCATCTAGCACACTGAACTGTAGGGATACTCTCAAAAGAGTGGTGAATTACAAACTATCTTTACCACGGTACCATTTTCAAGTTTGTTTCCAACACTGCTATTTCTGAGAATAAATAAAGCATGGGTTGAGCCAGGCCATCTCGCCACAACATCACATATAATTTGCACATTAATAGAAAGAACTTGCTTTCTAGTTACATAAACAAATTAATTCTTTGAAGGTGCCTTTATAGCAATGTGTGTGCAGTCGATCACTCTGATTACATTTGGAAAACCGGACATCGCTGTGAATGCGGTTTAATGTTTGCCTGTTCAACCACAGTGTAATTTTATATATCTGGATGACAAGCAGTTTATACCATCCCATACAGCTGGCATGGCGCGACTCAGTGATGACTGAGAAATACCCAATCGGTCCGCAAGTTCACGCTGAAAAGCTCCTGTGGCTAAAAACTGAGGGTGGATAGAACTTGTAACGGGACAGGTATGGCGCAGTTCCTTAAAGTCTGCCGTTGTAAAGCTGGCTCCAGTTCAGCACACAGCTCAAAGAGGATAGCTCTTGGAAATCTAAATCGACTTAGAAGCCAGTCATCATCATGGGCCAGGAAATCAGTATGATCCCTGAATATGCGCTCTCTTTTAATTCTTCCATGTGCGATGTCTTCTAGTAACGCAAGTGCAGCCATTGTAGTTGCAATAGTTTGGCCATTCTCTCCACCATTTATTGTCACATTCAATTTGTTTAAGTGATTAAAATCAGGTGTCCACATATACAATTACTTTCGGTCATTATTGCGAGTATACAAAAGGGAAGATTTGCCACTGATTTGCCACTAGGTGCCACCCATTTACAAAAACGAGCAGAAATGTGCATACGCCTTGGTTGGGGTTCCTGTGAAAATGTATGTAGTGGTACGCCTTTAGTGTTTATACATCTTGACGTGATCGTGGAAACGGGCGTATGCAGCATTTTTGTGCGTACGCACCATTTATGCACAGGCCCCTGGATTTGGTTTAAGCTAGTTGAGGAAGGCTTCAAAAATGTATTTTCATGAAAACAATTTAAGTGACTATCAAGTTCCACTATTAGTAACATGGTCCATGTAGAAACTTTTGGATTCCAAACATATTTTATCTGACCTACCACACATGGGGTAAGTGAATAATGGAGTAAATTGGACTTTTGCTAAACTATTCCTTTAAATAAAACACAAAATGCAAGTATTGATTTTTGTCCTTATTACTACAAAGTTTTTCATTACATGGAAATGTTCAGCATAAACTAGGGCGACAAATAGAATCCAATGAAACCTTTACATACTTTTGAATCTCTTAAAGGATTATTTTATTGCACTTGATCTGGCATGGACACTCTGATGAGAAACCTCTGATAAGCAGTTAGAGTTGATATGAGAGACATCTGAATATGCCATTCATTGAAAGGGTAAGATACTGATCTTTTTGCATGGGCTTTAACATGCTCAATTCCACAAAATAGCTTAAATCTGTTATAAATATATATTTATTCTTTATTTATTCTTTACTTGTAATTGTGCTTTGTTGTAATTTTTCAAAATTACAAGCTTCAGAAGGTTCAGCCACATACCTGCATCACTGCACCTCTCACAGCTTGGCTGAGAGCTTGAACCCACCCATGTCACTGCCAACTGCCCACCATGACATGAAGCATGGGCTTATTAACGATGGCCTCAAACAGCTTCATGCTGCGAGCTTGTTGGGTTTGATCAGTGTTGTTGAGACCTGTAGCAGAGCTAGGGCTGGGAGGGCTAAAGATGGAATGGAAGGAGGGAAAGCCCATTTATGCGCTGGCAAGAGCTCATGCATCACATCCTGAATAATTCAGAAGGATCCAGCTAGCACAGCTGGGGAGGTTGTGAAGAAGAACATCAGCCATGCTGTGCATGCCACTGAGTTAGCTCACTAGCTTTAAGAGTCGATGCGAAGCTAGGTTAGCACCATGGTAAGGTCAAGGTCAGAATATGGGTGAACAGCGGATGGATTTCTTCTAGAACCCCACACTCTTAAACTGGAAATTACAATGCATTTTCTTTCAATACTGTGATGAATGAAACTAGCTCATTGTCTAGAATCCCTTGCAAGAAGTTTTTGTAATTTTATGTTTTATAAGGAATTCATGTGGCTTTCCAAGTGAAATGTCAGATGGAATACTGGAAAAAGCCTAAACGATCACCTAAATTCTTAACTAAACTTTGAGCAATGTGCCGACATGGATATTAAGTTTATTATGAATTAATTCTCATTACTATCCAGCTTTTTTAGTTGCTGTAGTGTCATTTAACTTAGATTTGATTCTAAATCATTTGAAAATGTTTTTTGTTCATCTAAACTAAAATGTCTTTGTATTGTTGCATTCAAAGCATTTGAGTTTAGTTAACTGACTTAAATTGTCTGTTCCCATAAATATTTTTAGGTTGACAACAATTTTCATTCAGTGCCGCATATTAGCATAATTTCTGATCGAATAGTGGTTAGGGCATTCACCCTGCAATCAGAAAGTCATGGGTTTGAATCCCATGACTGCTAGTGGCACCTCTGAGGTGCCCTTGAACAAGGTACCGTCCCCACATACTGCTCCCCAGGCACTTTGTTCCTGGCTGCCTGCTGCTTCACTTTGTGAATGGGTTCAATACAGAGGAAGAATATTGTACTGTTCATCCTGTGTGCTGTGGTGTGTTCACAAATGACAGAAGGGTCCATTTTAACTTTGCATTTATCTGCTACCAGATTTTATAGAAAAAACTACTTTTTAGCAAAAGCAAATTTGAGTAACTCAGTATCAGAGAAAGGTCTCTAAGCTACCTGAGCATTTTTACTCAATGATAGAAGGGGTGGTGGTAAGTGAAACATGATATTATTGCTTAAAATTAATTTTACTGTCAGCTGGTGTATGGTGACAAAAATGTTTTAGAGATGAGCAAAAGCCGCTTCAGATTTGCTTGTTAGTCTAGGAAAAGGACATACACACACAGGCAAGTCAATGCCTCCACCAGATAGTTTCAGAACACATTACATGAGATGTGACTGTTGTTCCTCACACGCCTGCCCTTATGGACCCCGGTGACACAAGACTGGACGCTAGGGATTACTTCCCAGTGACCACACAACTTTTAAACAAGATGAAAGGAACACAAGGACCAATGACATTAGAATGACACTTAACCTTGATTGAGCACTTCTCACAAGACACCTGGAAACACAAGGAAAACTGATTGGATACTCATTAGCAGACATACAGGGGCTGACAGGAGCAGGTCTGTTGCCCAGCAATGCACATACTTCTCATGCTGGGACATACCATGATGTAGACAGGGGGGTAACGTGACAGGGAACTCCCCAGCTCAGAACTCCGGTGAGTTTGACCGCTGGGGGCGTGGCAGAGGCAGCACAGATGTGACAACAGTAGAATAGATTAATTTTTATGTAGTATTGATGTTTTAATTGGCTAATCAACCACTTCTGGTTCCCTAAAATACACTTCAGAGTACAGCACCACATTTATATATGAGATGGGTATGAAATATAAATATAAACATTCTATCCCAATTAAAATTTGCATCTTGAACTGCACATGCAAACCCAGAACTTTTTACAAACCTTTGTCAGCCAGAGTGTACACTCAACAAATACCAAATTTTGGTTTACATTAATAAAAGCAACCTTATATAAATAGAAACCTCAAAAACACAACTTCTGTTTCATCTTTTAGCAGATTTTTATTCATTTATACATTGAGATAATCTGGAGTAGGGAAAATGTTGGATGTTGTTTTTTTACAGGATTGAGTTTTAGGAGCCACTGAGAATTTTGCACATATAGCTGCAGTATAAGTAATCTGCTTATATAGAGACAAACCAATGCCTGTAAGATAGGCAGGATGTTAATAAACTTAACAATGACATTACCATGCCATAAACATGTCATGGTACATTACATATGCTGTCTAGAGCTGTCACGACAGGTTATGTCTGTTAATGTAACAATAATAAAGTCTGATGTGATGACGGCTTATATTAAATCCATATTTGTAATGCAAAGTGAATTTGAGGACATTATGATGACCAAACTTTATCTCAAACATCTAACATTATCTATCAGTAAAATTACTGGTATTCAGCTCTTGTCAGGATAGGATGCAATGCCATTTTTATGACATAGTTATGTCAGTTTTATATAGCAGGGTTTAAGCAATATTGAATAAAGTTAGAACTGAAGATTGCGTTTTCCAAAGTAAGTACTTAAGACAATGGAAAATCCCTCTTTTGTAAAAGACAACATGTAAATATGCTTCTCTGTTATATTACATTGCTTTTACAAAATTTACATCTTGATTTCTTTCTTGCTTTGCCTTGACTACCAAAGAGCATTTTGCCTTGTTTTGCAATAAACAATGGTTGAATCATTTGCAATCCTAACTGATGAGCTTGAACAAGATATACATTGCGGATGGTCAGGATGACTGACTTTACATCATAACAATGCAGATCAATTAACAGATGTCCAAGTTAAGCAAAGCAGCTCCAGTTGAGAAACCCGAAATATTCCTCTAAAGCAACCCAGCAAGGTGTCTCAAGCACAAGTACAAATTATCAGCATCTAATCTATAGTTGCTGGTGACTCATCCTACACTCTCTACAGAATTGCTACTGAAGCTCATTCACCCGGCTGAGCCGTCCACTCACTGTTTCACTTCTTCGAAGCAGCTTCAATTACAGCTGCCTGTCACTCTGATTTCCATGTGTGCTTGATGCCAGCCACTTGACTCCCTTGGAAACAGGGCAACGTATTCAGTAACCAGTTTTAACAAGATTAAAAGAGAGGCACAGTCAGTGTTCCAGTGCTATTTTGTCTTCAAACCTTGTCTTAACCCCATTTCTGGTGATGCCAGAGCTTGAGATAAAAGGAACATGATTGTTGAAGGTGATAGCTGAATGGAGATCTAAAATGTCTATAACACTATTGTGCACTGTGCACCAGTATTGAATTCCATACATTAGGTAATTAGTGGGTGCACCTACTGGCCACTGTAGCAAATGTACTTAGGCTGCAACACACTGAAGGTGTACAATTAGAGAGTAGAACTCATTATTTTGCATCCACAGCTTGTGATTGCCATTATTCATCCCTTCATTCTTCAGCAGTCCATTTCTTGTTGTTTTTTGATGGTTGTTTTTTCTCTTTTCAAGACCAGAAAGATAGTTGTACTTCATCCTCTCATCGAATTATAGACAAAAAGGGTAGGTGGGGCCCTTGCATAATTTGCAGGTCCATATCCAAACACTGTTTGTTAACTCTGTTGCATATTAGAGTACTGGATGCCTAGCTATAGAGTTGGTTTGGCTGTGAGTCCTGTGTTATTTTGCCTTTGCTGTTCAAATCTGTATGTGTATTTGGGTAATCACACTCTCCCGAAAAAGTTTATTTTGCAAAAGGCTGGTGCCACACAGTGTCATCAAATTAATGCTGTGTTCTGCTGCTTCTTCAGAATACATCTCCTAATTTATTGGCCAATGCAAACCCAGGTCAACCAAGTTGATGTTGTATGACACTTAAACAGGCTACCATGATTGATGCTGAGCAATATCAAGCAGCAAAACAGCCTTCATACAAGCAAGGAAACCTGCTGGAGTAAAACTGAAGACAGTATTCCTTCCATAAAGTGCATAAGTGGGTTTAAATACTGGGCATTTGTCATTAAAATGCTGATCAGAGCACCCACACTTCTGATCAGATCATTGTCAGACTCAGTGATAAATATCTGGAGAGCTGTGCACCTGATAAAACCAAAGGTTCACCGATGGCAATATAACTTAATGGAAGTAAAATAAAGGTTCAGTTGTTTAGTTGCTGTCACGATTCCTGCCTATGGCTGCTATGGGCCGTCCTCGGACTTTGTACGTGCCCTCAATGTGTGTGACCTAATCTCTGTTCGGCTGTCAGTAAAGGACTCCATCTGAACAGAGATTAGGAACTATTATTGTCTGTCTCCTTATTGGTCCTTTGTTCTGTGCACTTTAGTATTTAAGTGGTTCTGTCTTTAGTTTGTGTGATGGAGCATACCCTCACCTTATCCCCAGTTGTTGTCCTCATCTGTGGTTTGGCTCTGTTTCTCGTGTCTGGCTCTTGTGCCTGTTTTCCTGTTCTAGTCTCAGTTCTAATAAAATCCCATTCATGGACGTCTGCGTTTGTGCTTCACCTTCTCTGTCCGGACAAGGCCGGTTTGTGACAGAATGCTCCATCCCACAAGGCACAGCAGACGTGGTCATGGGTCTGTGGAGACACGAGAGCAGCTCGGCGAGTGAGGAGCTTTGGGCTCGGCGACTCCAAGATGGTGGCCCCCATAGCAGCTGTGACATGCTATTCAGCTCCTCTCTCATCTCCAGTCCACCATTCAGCCCCTCCATCATCTCCAGTCTGCCATTCAGCCCCTCCATCATCTCCAGTCCACCATTCAGCTCCTCCAGTTTCTCCAGTCCGCCATTCAGCCCCTCCAGCATCTCAGACACTCTACTCAGCTTCTCCAGCATCTCCACCTCGCACTGGACCTGGCGAATCCAAGATGGTCCCGATAGTGGCTGTAACACACCGTTAGGCTTCACCAATGTCTCCGGCGCACCATTCAGCTCCTCCTGCATCTGCGGCATGCCATTTAGCTCCTCTGGTGAGTCTTCAACCTCCTGTCTGTTCCACCTACAGCAGGAAGCTCACCCTGTGAGTGAGTACATGGTGGAGTTACGCACTCTGGCGGTCCAGGCTTTGTGGAGTGACATGGCCCTCCGGTCTGCATATCACAAGGGTTTGGCTCCCCACCTGAAAAATGAGCTGGCCTGCATCGAGCATCCCGTGACACTGGAGGGCATGATTCATCTCACCCTCCACGTGGACCTCGCCCTCTCCATGGCCCCAGCCAGCCACTCAGCCCTCTCCGCGACCCCAACCAGCCACTCCGGTCTCTCTGCGGCCCCAGCCAGCCGCTCCACTCTCTAAAATTCAATATTAGCAGCCATGCTAAGTCAACAAATGTGTTTAGGTTAGCAAAACCTTTTTTTGCAATAGATAATGTGTGCACCAGCCTATGACATCAGCCTAGATGCCTTGTTTTTGAGCAAAAACAAATATACAAATGGAATTTTACTCATATGTTTGGCAGACTTAATGAATTTTATTTACAGAAACTCTGGCAGAGATGGGTCTGTATATAGTAATATATAGCAGGCATGTGACCCATAAAACTGAATATGTAGATAGCCATTGGGATTTCGAATCCAAATTGGGGGTTAGAACTCCATGGACTCGTCTCTAGTTAGTTCTCTTAAAGAACCATCCAAGACTTTTATGGCAAACAACACTGGGTCATCTATGGCGTTACATAGAACTGATCCCGTTAAAGATGCCTTTAACATATTTGTCAGATGTAATAAGTTGTTATTTACACTGCCAGTGAACATTTGTGACACATTAAACAGCACATAAATGTTTCATGTCTATCAGCCAGCACACAACATGATATTGCTAATCTGTCAGTGATTGTCGAAGGTACCTTGTTTTTTCTCTTTTTGTGCTAGAGTCATGCCTACAACCTAGATGAACAAGAGAGAATGCATTGCTCACAGTGTGTGAGTAAGTGTGTGTGTGTGTCACACTAGTGCAGAAGACTCTGTGTGAAGTTCCTCAAAGACTTGATGATGTGTTCTGACACGTGCTAGCACAGCACTAGGACCACCACAAATATGTAATTGAATGTCTCTCGCTCTCTCTTTCTCTCTCTCTGTGTGTCTTTCCTCACTCAGTTTCTCTTTGAAGTGTCCACACTTGTTCCCTTTTCTACTCCTGCCCACGTCCTCTACGGGCTTCTTCTTCATCTAAAAGGTCTGTGCACCCATATTCCTACTCCGTCCTCTTTAATCCGAAGTTTCTCTCTGAAGACCAGCTAATTTCCTTCCATCTTCTCTCTCTCTCACTCTCTCGTTTGTCTCTTAGGTTTGTGTATGTAATTTCTACCTCTCTCAGTGTCTCCCTTTTTTCTCTACTTTACTCTCCTGTTCTATCCAAGTCTCGTGGGGCAAGATGTGATCTCATGTCTGAGAACAACCTGTTAAACTTTCTATGCTGAATTGTGACATATTCAATCACTAACAAGAACATGCCTTCTCTAAAACTTGTTCCTAAGATTCTCATGTCTCTATTCTCTCAAAGGAATAGTACAGTGCAATATCACATTTAAACAATTGTCCACTTATACAAGATAAAGTCAATCGGCCAAGTGTTTCAGTGGTACAGCTCCAGGAATGGAGCAAAATGTGAACTGTTTTGGCTAATCGACAACATCTGTAGTAAGACTGTGTAATTTTCATTTTTTGACACACCATTTATGTATCGTCATTTGCTGTCATTAGCATTTATTCTTCAAAATGTATGTTTCAGGAACTATTTAGTTTTGTCATAACTGGTGTGGAAAATCCCATGAAACCCCTTCTTATGCTTTGCTTGAAAGCAGTAACTCAGGTATCAGGTATCTTCTAAAGCTAAAATGTAGTTTGGCTTAAAGGAACTTTCTCCTCACAAGAGGTAGTGGTTATTTTTACTGCTTAACTGGAATATTTGATGGGACTTTCCATGATAATTTACATTACCATCCAAGAGCTAGTGACAGGAGCAATTTGAGTTCTGTCTTCATGAGGCAGTTAACAATAAGCATCCATCCATTCATCCATCCATTCATCCACCCATATGGTTCACCTTCATTAATATACATGTCTTTGGATTGTGGGGGCACAAAGCACCCACCAGAAACTTAGACAGAGAGAAAACATCAGAACGTAAATCAGAATACAAATAAGCGAAATCAATAAATACTCTATATGCAATGTTACAAAATAAGTTACTTACAGCAGTGGATGTAAAGCCAGTCCTCAGTGACCTAAGATTCTTCACATTTTTGCTCTGTCCAAGCATTCCACAGGTTTAGAGTACACATAGAGGTCCCTCAGAATGTTTTGAGAACCACTGATTTCCAGGAGTATTAGTAATCAATAAATCTTAAATGATCTACCTTCTTTTTTCTTTCTCTCACCATTCCACTCTGTCTGTCTTTCACTGTCATCTTGTTGTCACACTCATACCATTCACACATTCTTGCTGTCATACCAATGTCTTCTCTTTTCCCTTTATCCTGCCTTCTCTCACCACCCCCTTCCTCATTTCTCCTCTCTCGCCATTTCCTCCTCTCTCACCAAAGCTCTATTTTTGCTAGGCTTCTTGTTTAGTCATTCATTTTGTTATACTCACTTTTTGTTTTTCTTTTTAATCAACTGATTCATCTTACTACCTCCTTTTTGTCTCTCTCTACCTCTCTCTCTCTTTTTCTCTCTCACTGAGAGTAACAAGTGCAGTCGCGGTGACTGATGACCGATGCGCAGTAGCCCGCACACAGCCATGCCTCATCACCCTCCATTGTGTTCTGTTTGTTTGATTGACTCGTCATCATCCACAGATGATGTTTATTCCCTCTCTTCCTGCTGAAGCCCGAATCAGGCCGCTCTTCTCTGCACCGCAGATCCAGCAAGATGGAGCCAGCCTATTTTTAGTGCATCACAGTTTCAGGTTTAGCCCTGGCCTTTTCAGCAAGCACAGACAAGCATTGTGAGCACCCTGACATTCGCTCTAAAAAAGATGAATTGATGGCACCGTAAGCTGTGTCACCCTTCCCTGATATAAAAAAAAAGGTTTCCAAGCTCCAATCTCAAACTGATTCGGGTGATGCCGTTGAGATATAACAGGCTACATTTCTGTGTCATATGAAAGAAGGTACAGAACAGTGGTCCAATATCAACCTCAACCATGTCCTTGTAGGTAGGGCTGTTTATTTTTCTCTGACAACTGTTGAAGTGATTACTCGGAAATGGAAGAAATATAATTGCCCTCAGGCTGGAGCTCCATGTAGTATCTTGCCTCCATGTAGTATCTTGCCTGGGGTGAGGACAATCATGAGAAAGGTGAGGGATCAGCCCAGAAGGAATGTGGCCTGTGAATTGCTGTGGGGTCCTTATGATGGAATAGTCATAAGAACACTAGTTTCCAGGAATGAAACTAGTTATCTGAACTGGTCATTCTTAACCAGGGTCGCAGGTAGTGCTGGAGCCTATCCTGGAGCTCATAAGCTGAAAGATGGAGAAACACCAAGGACAGTTCATCAGTCCATCACAGAGCAGACGCAGAAAAACACATTCACTTGCGTATTCACACATAGGAGCAATTCAGCATCTCCAGTTGACTTGACATGCATGTCTTTGGACTATGGGAATACCTAGCAGACATCAGGAGAACAGTCACCAAAAGAACAAACAAACCCTACAAAGTCAAAGTCATTTCACCGTATACAAGTATACAGGGAAACGAAATGGCGAGAGCTCTGAATCTGCAGTGTACATACAAATACTTGTGCAATAGAAGAAATAAGATTAAGAAATAAAATAGACAGACAAAACAAACATTGTGCAAGACAAAAACAGTGCAATCAGACAAAATATGGTAATATATGAATCTATAAATCTATGGTATGTGCAAATGGGTAAGCTGTATTAATATGCTATACATATACAGAAAGACAGGGATCATCATCATTTGGAGCAGAGCTTGACAGAACATATTTGAGTAGCAGAACAGGCTGGTTGAGGAGGGGTAGAGTTAGTGAGGATTTCTTGGGGGCAGCATGCTGTTAAGAAGCCTGACAGCTTGGGGATAAAAACTGTCCTGCAGCCTGGTAGACCTGGCTCTAATGCTGCAAAATCTCCTCTTGGATGGCAGAAGGGAGAAAAGTCTGTGTGAGGGGTGAGAGGGGTCCTGCTCAATGTTGCAGGCACTGCGAACACTGCGCTTGTGAAATATGTCCTGGAGTGAGGGGAGAGGCACCCCAATAACGTTCTCTGCTGTCTTTACTATCCTCTGCAGGCGCTTGTGGTCGGATGTATTGCAGTTGCCATACCAGGCAGTGATGCAGCTGGTCAGAACACTTTCAGTGGTGCCTCTGTAGAATGTGGTGAGGATAGGAGGGGGAAGGCTCGCACTTTTCAGCTGTCGCAGGAAGTGTATTCTCTGCTGGGCTCGCTTGGAGGTGGTGTTCTCTATCCATGTAAGTTCCTCAGTTATGTGCACGCCAAGGGACTTGGTACTCCTTACGATCTCCACAGCTGATCCGTTGATGCTGAGTGGGAGGTGGGCAGGGCGTGTCTTCCTGAAGTCCACAATTATCTCTTTTGTCTTGGTGACGTTAAGAGATAAGTTGTTGTCTCTACACCAGTCAGACAGACGTTCCACCTCTTATCTGCAGGTGGACTCATTGCTATTTCTTATCAGTCCCAGCACAGTCGAATCATCCGCAAACTTGATGATATGGTTAGTGTTGTATGTGGCTGTGCAGTCGTATAGCTTCTTAGTCCGTCCGACACCGAATCTGAACTGTGTTCGGCTTCATTATTTTCTTTTAGGATCCTTCTGGTGTAAAATAAACACTGTTGTGGTGTGAATGAGGTACTGTTGCTGAAGACATAGACTGTGGAGATCATCTCTGTATCTTGATGATGACTGGTGTTAAAGGGTTGGAGTTTGTTGTTGAGGGTAATTGCTGAGTGTTGATGTTGAGGGCTGGTGTGGCAGTGTGAGTGAGTAATGGCATCCACTGCAGGAACCTTTCTGAGAACCAGAGGTGGCATTCCGCTCTGAGGCTGGAAGTAAACACACAGAGGGACACATTTATTAAACCTCCCAGGTCATGAACAGTGCGCTGATAAACACAGCCTGACACTTTCTGTCACAAATAGCAATGGAAAAGCCCTTCTAAAGTCTTTGCTTAGGTCTCAAAGAATGCTGTAGATCAGGGCAAAAACTTTAAAAATTCATTTTTTTATGTCAGAAACAAAAACTTATCATAAATACAAATAAATACTAATGATAGGTTCTCATGAACACATAAAAAATTAAAATACAGACATTACCAGCTTTTTGGTTTTTCATTTTCAATTGCTCATTAATTTTATAACTTTTGGCCTGGAAGTACTAAAGATTTCGGCCAGTAAACATAAAGGTGGGTGCACACAGGGAAGGAGGGCGTTGGTGGTAGTTCCCCTTCTTTCCAGGATGATCGCCAGTTGCCGTAGGACCTGATTGTTTCTCCAGGTGTAGCGGCCCTGACACAAGCTGGTTTTGCAGCTGGTGAGGATGTGTCTCAATGATGCTGGAGTTTGGCAAATATCACATGAGGGATCTTCTCTGAGCCATTGGCTAAGGTTCGTGGGTGTGAGAAGAACATCGTAGGTTGCTCTCACAATGGAGATAATTCGGCTTCCTTCCATCCCCCACAGATCCCTCCAGGTGAGTTTGGGATGCTCCAAATTCTCCCAGGTGGTCCACTGACCTTGTTTGGACTGTGAGACTGCCTGTGCACATCGATCTGCCCCTTCCTGCTGCCAGACCTCATCAACTACCAGCCTTTTTTTCAGGATGGGTGTTGCTTTTTGCCATGATGGCCCACTTGTCCCAAGTCCAAACCCGCCTCTTCCCTGCTGAACCTGCCCCACTATGTCTCGATGCCTGAGGGCAGATTTAGCCTGCTGCACAGCCTCAGACGGGGTCCACTTCCTCCCTGTTACCAGGTTGGGAGCAGCTGTTCGTATGGCTGTGTTTTGGGACTCTGTCAGAGTCATGTCTAGACTCACTTTGGTGCACTTGTACTCTTCAGTGAGACTAGAGACAGGCAGCTCCAGCGCGCCATGCCCATATAGGCCGATATTGCTCAGGCAAAATGGGAGTCCAAGACACATTTTGATGTAAGAGCTGACTGTCCTCTCCAATTTCTCAACTTTAGTGATGGGGACTTCGTAGACTGTTGGAGGCCACATTAACCTGGGAAGCAGTCCGAACTGCAAACACCACAACTTCAACTTGCCTGGGAGGGAGGTCTTGTCTATGGTGACAAGGCCTTTGACGGTCTAGATCAGACAAAATAAAAAAAATATATAGAAATACATATTGCATGGAACACAGAATATTAACTGAGTAATAGATAAAAACCTGTAGGCAAAAACAGAATCTAGGACCCTGAGGAAGATGAAAGCCTAAATAAACTCTGAGAGTGGAGGTATTATTAAGCTAATCTTAAAGAAAGAGAGGAGAGAAATACCCAAATTTGGATGAGAGACATTCTTTGAATTCCATCTTCCTAAAAAGTAAAAAAAATCAAATATTAGTTCAGTATAAAATAAGAATATAACTTTAAAGACATGCTAGTATAACAGTGAAAGCATGGCTGAGGTATGCTAAAATACTTTGAAGCTATGGTAACAACACGAAATGATCGTAAAGCTGTGCTAACATTGGGATATGAATGTAAATCTATGCATAAATGGCTTAGTAGAGATTTCATACCCTAATAGCACAAATTCCCTGAGGTATCAGTTTTACTTTCACAACTTCCAAATATGTGGCCTAATTTAGTCCTGTTTCTCTTTAGTAAATGTAAAAAATAGTTTGAGTATTCTTTACATTTTTAACAAATTTTTTTGAGTAATGTTATAGGCAGGGGTGCCCAGCTCAGCACAGTTTGGTAGTTTCCCTGCTCAAACACACCTGGTTTAGCTCACCTGTTAATGTCCAGTTTTAGTGAGTGTATTAGAGGAGGGGAACCACCTAACCCTGCTGGACACTGACCTTCTAGGACTGGAGCTGGACACCCCTGAACTATGTGATGTACAGAACATGAGGTTAAAATGAAATAACAAACATTACCCAGAGTTAGAGGAATGTCCATGGAAGCAGCAAATCTTACTGCAAAGAAAAAAGAAAAAAATGTGACGAGCAGTAAATAACAACATGAATATTAAATTTGTCTGATCTAAAAATGTGTTTTGAGTATTTTGCCAAACATCTTGTCATTATCACATTCGTCAGAGTTCAGGTCAGCTTTTTCTATTTGAATGGAGAAAAGTGAACATATTAATTTTTTCTTTGCCACTATACTATTATTAATATTACTGTTATTAGAAAAGTTGTTTCTATTTTTTCAAGTTGACTTTTTTTTTCTTCTGTTGTTTAATGGGTTATGATCACCCATCTCAACGTCCCATAACGGGTCCAAAAAGCCAAATCTGAAAAGGTGCTTTCAAGCTGCAAACAAATTGAACCACCTCTTTTGTTGAGACTAAATTTTGGTTCTTTGATCCAGATCATTTTGGTTCGGACCAAACAAGGTAAGTATAAATGCACTTAGAGGCTCTGCTAAATAGGAACGATGAAGAAACTGGAACTGACTAATGAGAACAGAAGAGCTGAAACGAGGATCAATAATGATGAAAATGACAGGCTCACCTGGATCTGCCAGCCACACAGGATTCTGGACTTTTCTGTCTCCTTTCTCTCCCAACATCAACATGCCGGACTCAGCTTACCAAATTGATGGATTACTCCTCTTCCGAGCGGACTGGAATCTTCTGTCGGAAAAAAACTGTGGAGGGGGTCTCTGTGTTTACATCAACAAGGACTGGTGTACAAGCTGATAAGCAGCCACTGTTCGGAGTCTGTTGAGTATCTGTTGCTGAAATGTCGGCCATTTTACTTGCCCCGGGAACTTACGGTGGTGTACATTGAATCTGTTTACATTCCCCCAGGGGCTATTGTCAGCACAGCACTCGAGGAGCTACATGATCACATCTGTGAGCTTCAGACCAAGAACTCCGAGGCTTTTTTCATGGTTGGGGATGACTTCAATCAGGCCAAACTGACTGACATTCTGCCACGCAACCAGGGAAACAACACGCTGGACCACGTGTACACAAATAGAAGGGAGGCATGCAGAGAGGTGCCCCACCTACATTTGGGCTTTTCCGACCATATCTCTATTTTGCTTGTTCCCACACATAACCCAATGCTCAAACATAAAAAACCTCCACAGAAGCACATCACTATGTAGCACAGTGGAGCTGTTTCGAGTGAACAAACTGGCCAATTTTTAAAGAAGCAGCAACCAGGGAGGGCAGTGTGGACCTAGAGGGATATTCATCATCTATTTGCGGTTACATCAACAAATGCATTGATGATGTCACTACCACCAGGAAAATAACCATCTATCCTAATCAGAAACCCTGGTTAAACGGAGAAGTGCAAGCTCTCTTGAGGGCACGCATTTCGGCCTTTATGTCTGATGCTGCATAAGCTGTCATTCACTCTTCTCTCACCCACCTGGAGAGAAAGGACTCTACATCTGCCTTCAATACCATCATTCCGTAGACTTTAGTCAATAAAGTAAAGCGTCTCTCTGTAATTGGGTCTTGGACTTTTTGACAAACAGGCCATAGTCTCTTAGGATCCATGGCATCTCATTACCCATTGTTACACTAAATATGGGCTCCCCCACAGTGTTGTGTCTTGAGCCCCCTGCTATATATACTTCTCATATGACTGTTCTGCAAGATACTCAGGCAATCATGTGGTGAAGTTTGCAGATGACACAGTTGTGTCAGATCTCCAATAATGCCAAGTCTATATACAGACAGGAGGTGAAGGAACTGGTAACCGGGTGCAGAATAAACAACCTCTGCATGAATGTGGGGAAGACCAAGGAGATGGTTGTAGATTTTAGTAGGAGGACTGTCATCCCCTCTCCACTCTGTATCGAGAGAGAACCAGTGGAGATTGTATCCACCTTTAAATACCTGGGCCTGCACATCTCAAGGGACCTAAAATGGGCCACTAATACAGCCAACATTCTGAAAAAGGCCCACAAGTGGCTGTATTTCCTGAGGAAGCTGAAACAGCCAAGTTTCAATTGTGCTGTCTTGACCTCCTCTATTGGTGTGTGGTGGAGAGTACACTGTCGTCCTCCATCACTGTCTGAATGAGCAAACTAGGGAATGAGCAAACTAGGGAAACAGCAAACTAGGGAAACATCCACACACCCTTGTAAAAGTCAAAGTCCCCTTAGTTCATGTAATGGCGGCCTCTAGTGGCCGCTGACTGGGGACGTCCGGGGACAAGACGCTCAGCTCTGCTCACGAGACAATACATAATATTGGGTTCATGAGAATGAGACAAGACAAGATTTTGACAAGATTTTTCAGATACCTTTAAAGATAAACAGAGGACTGGAAAAAGATTTTCGTTTGAAAGTTGAAAGCCCAAAACAACGCAGGTGCATTTTGAAATGGTGTAACTGATCAATTCAGTTTTACTTTTAACAACCAGACAGGACAGTATGCACACACTAAGTTTTTGCTACAAACCCAAATGACTGGCTTCTCTTGTATTATTTTCAATACTTTCATTCAACTTTATAACTATGCATGAACTACTAACTTGCTGAAGTTGTGTGTGACGTTTTAACTGAACTCCTTTTTAGTTCAACATAAAAAAATAAAAACCATATAATTAACAACAATAAATAATACTTTTTAAAATCTATTTTAAGTGAAAATAAGTGACAATCACAGAGTCTAGCCTAAGATATGGTCAACTTTCTGGAAAAAAGCATAACTGTGTTTTCTGGCAGCTGCTGAGACCTCTGCGTGATAACTTTGTTTCCTGCAATAGAAAAGACATGCTGACTTGGACAAAGATCCTAGGGATGGACAGGAATGCTTTGGGAAGTGGAGACAGCAAATTATATGGTTCTGTAGAGGTTCTTTAGAGGTTCTGTGGTGGTTCTGTGGTGGTTCTGTTGAGGTTCTTTGGAGGTTCTGTGGTGGTTCTGTGTCTTTGCATAGTGCTTGTGTTAGCTACAGTGTATGCCACCCCCCCCAATCCACCTAGCAAATTGTATGAGGGAAACACGTGAGACGCTGAGTGCACCCTCGGCGCTGGGTACAAGTCCTGGCTGCCAAAACCTGCAAGCGCTCCTCAGAACGGGCAGCACACCCCTTCAGCACCAGTGTTTTGGACAGCGGGAAAACAGGTGGAGGAGGCGGGAGCACACACATAAGATGCTGTGGTAGTCACTTATTGGCTACCGTGAACAAGAATTGGCTGCCCTATACTATTTAAGGGGTGGGAAAGAGGAGACAGGGAACATACGAACTATAGTCTGTGAGTAACCTTGTTCTGCTCTTTCCCAATATCAGACTCGAGCACTGAGGATTCTCCCCGCTCCGGACCAGGACACCGATAGCCTCCCGAGCCTCCCTCACCATCCAATCCTGATTTCCCTGCATGCTGATCCTACACGGCCCCTGGCACCTTCACACTCCATCCCGTGCACTTGAATTGAATAAATACGCACCACCTCCATGTAGGAAGGAGTGTTAACTGCAATCTGTCTTCGTGTCTGAGTCTGTGCCCATAGGTGGCGCTACAGTGGTGGAAAATGCAGGCGGAAGATACAGAACCCCCCCCATACACAACGGCTCCTGCTGCTCCCTGAATGGAGGTGCTCCTGGAACACCTCCTGGAAGCATCGGTCCAACAGACCCAGCTCAGCGACGAGTTGGCCAGAGGGCTCCATGCAAACCCTCCTGGCCCTGCATTGGCCGCAGGCCCAATTCCGTGGCCTAGCGCTACTTGTTGAAACTTACTTTCAGCGACGACATTGACGCATTCTTAGGAACCTTTGAGAGGACAGCTCTGAGGGAGTGCAGGCCCTATGAGGAATGGGCAAACCTCATTGCATCGTTCCTCACTGGAGAAGCCCATGTGTGTACCGCACCTTGAATTCTACAAGTGGAGATAGGACCCCCAGAAACAACCACTGGAGCAAATGGACCAAATATCCTGGATTGGGAGGAGGTGGATGCAGCCAGACTGCCTGTCCGCCAAGGAGGTCGCTGAACGGGTGATCCTCGACCGCATCCACCGGTCTCTTCCAAGCGATGAACGGAAAGCCGTCAGCGTGGAAAATGCAAAAACCCAGTGGGACATGGTGTCCACTCTCAAGCTTGCCATGGCAGTGCTGGAGACAGGATGAGGAGAACGTAAGCTACCTCACCTGGAGCCACAGCGAGATAAATGCCCTAGGAATCCTATTGTCCCGGGCAGAAAGCCAAAGGGACCCGTGGATGAGCCCATGCCCAACGATCCAGAGCAAAGGGGTTATGAGCCCCGGAGCACCAAACCCTGGCCCACAGGCTGCACAATGCATATGGCGCCGGCACGTCGGCCCAGGGCTACCTGTCTCCGGCTGGAGCTCCATTCCACACGTCGGCCCAGGGCTACCTGTCTCCGGCTGGAGCTCCTGGCCTGACCCTCTCCACTCCCCCACACACTGCCGCCGGACATGTTGCGGTTGCATGCGTCCATGGGGATGTGAGGAGCATATCGGCAGCCCAAGTCCACATTGGAGGAAAAAGCAGAGAGTGGCCTCTGATCATGGGTTCTCATCCCTGAGCTGCCTGTCCCTCTTCTGGTCAGTCGCAACTGGCCAGGCTTCACCACGGAGCCGTGTGGAAATGAGGGTTGATGCCCCAGGCCCCGGCCAAAACAAAACACAGTCAGGACAATGGTCTTGCCACGCTGCTAGCCCACACAGAGGAAGAAGCGCCTGAGGCAGGGACAGAGGGTATGATCCAAATTTCTGCTAACCTCTCATCTGCTCTTTTCCAACAGGTCACCAATGATGGTGAATTTGGATGGGAACAGAAGCAAGATGGGGAATTACGGCACTGTTGGGAACAGGTAAAAGTCCTGGATGGGGTGGGCCAGGAACCGGCGTGCAGGCTTCCTGTCACGTATTTCTTAGTAAAAAATGGGTTTGTTGTATTATAAATGTGACCAGCATTGCGAACTGGTCGACTTCCTGGTCCTCCCTCGCTCCAAAGTCGACATGGTGTTGCACCTGGCCCACAGTCATCCTCTCAGGGGGCACCTCGGGGCCCATAACATGCTTGAAAAGTTGCGGGACTGGTTTCACTGGTTAGAGATGCAGGCCGACATGGAGCACTTTTGCCAATGCTGCACTCAGTGCTCCTCGCCCGTGAAACTGGCTCCCACTCCGCTTGTTCCTCTCCTTATCATAGATGTGCCCTTCGAAAGGAAAAGAATGATCCTCATGGGGCCGTTGCCAAAGTCCGCCCGGTGGTATGAATATATTTTGGTCATTATGGATTACGCCACACGTGAAACCAGTGAAACCAGATACCCCTCCGAAAGTCAAAATATAGCGAAAGAGCTGTTACTGTTGTTTATCCGGGCAGGGCTCCCCAAAGATATTATTACTGACCAAAGGACCCCATTCGTCTCCAAACTTAGGACCGATTTATGCTGACAACTGCAGGTTACACACTTGCGTGCCTCAGTATATCACCCCGAGATGGACGGCTTGGTGGAGCGCTTTAACAAAATACTGAAATGCTTGTTAAAAAAAATTAATTGAAGAGGAGGGGAGAAATTGGGATTTCCTCCTCCCTTACATTCTATTTGCAGTTAGAGAAGCCCCCCAAGCCTCCACTGGGTTTACCCCTTTTGAGTTTTTGTTGGATATGGCCAATGAAAGCTGGGAAACCCTAACCCTTACCCTAACCCAGGCCTCCCCCTATCGCTCCATGATCGATTTCGTACAAGAACTCCAATAAAGTCTTCCCGATAGTGCAAGTGCATATGGAGGCTCAAAGGACACAAGAGCGGACTTACAACCCCTACCTGCCTTAGTGGCCAAGATAACACCGCCCTCCAGGGAAATCGCAGTTCCGTTGCCTGAGAACCTTACGCCCTCGCAATTGCAGGAACGTCTTTTCATCGGTGCCCAGGTGGACGCATTTACTACAACACAAAATTAAGACAACATCGGGAGTAATAGTGCGACAATGGCCTACCACATGCCCCAGTTTTATGTATTGTGGTGTATCGGCCCCCTACAGCACGTTGTGGTTTTTTATCAGAATTTTATGACTTATAATCAGCTATTGTACTAGGCTGCTGGTTGGGGATTGTAATATTCAGGTATATGTGTGATCTGATAGTTTTACTAAAGAGTTTTTAAATATTGTGGAATCTTTTAATTTTTTGCAACACGTCACTGGCCCTACACATAACCATGGTCATACGCTGGATTTGGTTTTAACTTTGGGTCTGCCTATAAATTCTCTGTGTTTAGAGGAACTGTTTCTAAGACCATTAGTCAGTCTCGGATTTTCAGTGATGAGTCAGAAGAAATGTTTTCAAATATTTTTACTGGTTTGAAATCACAGCTTGTCCAGTGTTCATATGTTAATGATTTAGTCTGCAAATACTGGATAATTTAAAAATAGGCCCAAACCAGTAGGAGTTTTTATTCTCTACTATTGATGTATTGGTAAATGGTGTCAAGTCTAGTTCTTCTGTATTTTAAATGTTCATTGTGATTTATTTGCAAAGCATTTTATTCATCAGTGCCCAGGGTTACACCATCTGTTGTTCACAAACACTGCCAGTCCCCCTCCTTTCCTCTTACCACTCTCCCTCGTCCTGTCCTCCCGCAGCAGCTGGAATCCGGGCAGCGCCACGCTCGTGTCTGGAGTTAGCGGTGTTAGCCAGGACTCCTTTAGCGTCATGAGGCTACACTGCCGGAACTCCCTCTGTGACCGGGTTAGCGCCGTTAGCTCGTCCATCTTATTAGGGAGAGAT
>JBBJLS010074923.1:0-28163 GCA_037577275.1 Bryconaethiops microstoma
GCCTTCCAGAACCGGGAGGTGAACTGGGGCCCTCTGTCCGAGACGATGTCCTGGGGGAACCCATGCAATCGGACTACATGTTCCAACACCAGCTCGGCTGTGGTTTTAGCTGAGGGGAGCCCGGCCAGAGCCACCAGGTGGACGGCCTTGGAGAAGCGGTCGACGATGGTCAGTATGGTGTCCTTGCCCTCCGAGGCCGGTAACCCAGTGACGAAGTCCACCGCTATGTGGGTCCAGGGACGACGAGGAGTGGGGAGAGGGCAGAGTGGTCCGGGCGACGGGGCTGTGGAGTCCTTGGCACGGGCGCAGACCGGGCAGGCCTTGACAAAGTCGTGCGCTTCTCTGCGCATGGTGGGCCAGTAGAAGGCACGCTGGAGGAGCTCCAGAGTGCGCCGACGTCCGGGGTGCCCGGCCAGGGCCGAGGAGTGAGCCCACTGGAGGACCTCTGTCCGTACAGGGGTGGGCACATAGAGGCGGTGAGGAGGAGTGTTAGGTGGTGGTGGTTCCGTCACCTGGGCCTGGCGGACTCTGGTTTCTAACCCCCACCGGAGTGGTGCCAGGACGAGATGAGAGGGTATGATGGGTGCAGGGTCCGTCCGGGGGCTCTCCAGCTGATGCTGTCTGGAGAGGGCGTCTGCCTTGGTGTTTTTGGACCCCGGACGGTAGGAGATATGGAAGTTGAACTCCTCGAAGAAGTTGGCCCAGCGGCTCTGACGGGGGTTCAACTGACGGGAGTGCTTAATGGTGGTGAGGTTCTGGTGGTCGGTCCAGATCATGAATGGGTCACTGCCGCCCTGGAGCCAGTGACGCCATTCCTCCAGGGCCCACTTGATGGCCAACAACTCACGGTCCCCAACCCCGTAGCGTTGCTGAGTGGGTGTGAATTTCCTGGAGAAGAAGCAGCAAGGGTGGATTTTATGATCTGGACCACGCTGCGAGAGGACGGCTCCTACGCCCACATCGGAGGCGTCCACCTCGACAACGAACGGCTTGGTGGGTTCAGGATGACGGAGGATGGGTGCAGTGGTGAAGAGGTGACAGAGGGTTCTGAAGGCGGTGATGGCTGCAGGAGTGAGGGTGAAGGGGCCTGGTTGCGGACTGGTGAGGGCCGTCAGAGGTGCCGCAACTGAACTGAAGCCCCGGATGAATCGCCGATAGAAGTTGGCGAACCCCAGAAAGCGTTGTAGCTGTTTGAGCGACTTGGGTAGGGGCCAAGAACGCACGGCTTCAAGCTTCTGGGGATCCATGGCCACACCGTCCGAAGAGATAATGAAGCCCAAGAATGTGGTGGAGTGCTGGTGGAAAGCACACTTTTCCAACTTACAGAACAGTTGGTGGGCCAGCAACCTCTTCAGGACAGTCCGGACGTGTTGAACGTGCTCCTCCGGGGTCTTAGAGTAGATGAGGATGTCATCCAGGTAGGCGAAGCACCACCTACCCAGGAACTCCCGGAGGACGTCGTTGATGAACTGCTGGAACACGGCCGGACTGTTGCATAATCCGAATGGCATAACCAGGGTCTCGTAGTGGCCGGTGGGGGTTATGAACGCGGTTTTCCACTCATCGCCCTCCCTGACGCGGACCAAGTTGTAGGCGCTGCGGAGGTCCAACTTGGTGAAGATGGTGGCGCCAGAGAGAGCGTCCAGGGCGGTGTTGGTGAGTGGGAGTGGGTGCCGGTTCTTTACGGTGATGTTGTTGAGCCCCCGATAGTCGACGCAGGGGCGGAGTCCCCCGTCTTTCTTCTTAACGAAGAAGAACCCCGCGGCCGCAGGGGAGTTAGAGGGCCGGAGGGTTCCGTTACGGAGACCCTCGGTAACGTAGGCGTTCAAAGCCTGCTGTTCAGGAGGAGCCAGAGAGTAGAGTCGGCCGCGGGGCGGTACCGAACCTGGCAGGAGGTCGATGGCCAGGTCGTAAGGCCGGTGAGGAGGGAGCTGGACCGCGCGGCGCTTGCAGAAGACCCCCGCCAGGTCACGGTACGGGACGGGAATGGACTCACAGTCGACGTCGGGGGCCTCGGGCTCCCCAGAACACGTCTCGCCCTTAGCCTGGAGGCAGAGCTCCTGACAGGTCGACCCCCAGTGAAGGACGGCGTTCTGGGTCCACGAGATGAGGGGGTCGTGTTTGAGTAGCCAGGGGTGGCCCAGAACGACGGGAGGAGAGTGAAGGGTGGTGACCAGGAAGGAGATCTGTTCGGTGTGGGGCCCGATGGACATCGGGAGAGGAATGGTGCGGAGCGTGACGGGTCCGCTGGTGAGGGGGCGACCGTCGATGGCTGTGATGGTACAGGGCGGAGATAACACTTCAGTGTTGATCCCCAGCCGGGCAGCATAAGCCTGATCGATGAAGTTCCCTGCCGCCCCTGAATCAACAAAGGCGGGGGTCACGATCCGTTGGTGGCCCAGCTGGAGACCTACCTGGAGCGTAAGCCGAGAAACAGACGGTATTTGGGAGGAGGCGACGACCACACCAGATGAGAGACCCCCCCTACTCACCTGGTTTGTCCGTTTCCCGGACGGAGAGGGCAGGCGGCGCGGTGGTGATCAGGGGCGGCGCAGTAGGCACACAGGCCCGCGCGATAACGCCGCTCCCTCTCCGCCGCTGCCAGGGAAGTGCGCCCTATCTGCATGGGTTCCCCGGCTCCCGAGTGGGCCTCCGGAGGCGGGGATGGTCGAGCAGGGGGACTGGATGTTCCGTAAGCGGGTTCCGGATCCGAGCGGCGGGGGCGCCCGGCTGGTTTGGCTCGCCAGGCCAGGCTTTGGTCTATGCGTAGGCATAAGTCAATCAGTCCCTCCAGCGTGTCCGGCCGCTCGCGGAGGACGGCCTCCGCCTTCACCCTGGGGGCCAGTCCTTGAAAGTAGGCGGAGGACAACGCTGGGTCGTTCCACCCGGAACGCACGGCGAGGGTCCGAAACTCAGCCGTGTAACGGCTGACTGGCTGGTCCCCCTGTCTCAGGTCTTGCAGCTGCTGGTCCACCAGAGCCCCGCCTGCCGGATGGTAGAACACCGCGCGCAGCTCTTGCGTGAAGGCCTCGTAGGACTGGGTGGATGGTCCTCCGGCCCGCAAGGTGGCGGTAGCCCACTCCGCTGCCTGCCCGCCGAGGAGGGAGACGAGGAGGGCGATCCGGCTGCGATCCGTGGGATACCGATGTCCCTGGAACTCAAACAAGAGCGTTAATTTCATGAGAAAGACCTCGCAGCCTTCACTAGAACCCTCCCACTTATCGGGTAGGGCGATCTTGGGTGTGTGTTGTGAGGGAGAAGGAGGAGGAGAAGGTTGAGGGATTAGCTGAGCAGGAGGAGGAGGAGAGGGAGGGGGAGCCGGAAACGCCGGTGCGGCCGCGTGAGCAACGCCGGAATCCCGCAGGACCTGCCGCAGTGTGGCAATCTCCGCACGGAGGTTAACCACTTCCTGCTTCAGACCCACGACATCCACGGACAGCTGATTCACAACGGCCCACACGCGGCCGAGTTCCGCTGGGCCCGCGGGAGACACAGTCATTCTGTCACGACAGGAATGAGAGCGCTACCTAGAGACCAGGTGTAGCGTGAGGGAGGGCCCAATCGCAGAAATACACGAGAGAGCAGGCTACTCACGCACTTTGTTATGCGAACGCTCCGAACGGAGTTAGGACTCCCACCAAAGGAGTCCGCGTTCACACACGCACACAGAGAGGGGAGAGAGAGAGAGAGAGAGGATGAACCTCGATAGTACTCACGGTACCAGTGTCGACACTTAAACATCAGAGAGTGGTCTCTAATGACTGTGTGCCATGCCAGCCTACCCTTCGGGCGTTTATACCCTCCGTGACGTCACTTTCCCACGCCGATTGGCGCCACGTGACCAGGTGCGTGTGACAGATATCATACATAATCATTTATCTTTTTTATCTGTGAAATAGATTAGTTCACCAATGGTGAGAAGGCAATGGCTTTTCTGGTACATAGATTTATTTAATTCAGAAAAATTTACTTGCTTTCTTTCTTTTTTATTGAACTTATTGAACTTAGGCCACCTATGTTCGGAAAGATTATGTGTTCTAAGTTACTATGAAGGCAGTAATCTCACTAGACCTGGTGCTCCAGACTATCTGTCTGTCTCCTCATTTTGCAGACACATAAAAATGTGCGCTTGAGCGGATAAACAAAAACATGTTATAGAAGAAGGTCATGACAGATGCTTTTAAATGCTGTACAGAAGATTATGCCAGTAATCTCACAGTTACCAAGTCAGAGAGAACAATGAGGGAGAAAAAGCGAGTGGGAGAGATTGAACAAAGCGATTTAAAGCATTGTTACATCTGAAAAAGACACAATTTCCGTTGCTATGGCTCTATGCTCCAGCAAACTAGATTTGAAATGAAACAGTGATTGTAAGATTAAAGTGTCAGTTTTGATGCAAGTATTTTTATCAAAATTTTTGGTAAAGCATATTGGAATCAAAGTCTATAAATACATGCCGCTACATTTCAGGGGACTTAGCACTTAGTACTCTCCTTTGGTTCTCACACTGTCCTAAATGTTTTCTCAAAGTCGCTTGGGATAAAAGCGTCTGCCAAATTAGTGTAAGTGTAGTAGTGTAGTGTAAGATATAATGAAAAAATGTAAAATGTAAAATGACATAAAATTATAATGTGGACCATGGGACTAAAAATAATTCCCTTTTCCTTACAGAACATACTAATAAAGACAAAACTTGGACTTTGTTGGAATTCCTTTAGAACTATTTATTAAATGCACCACATCTACATAATGTAGGTGGTCAGAAAATGTGGAGCATAAATGACCAATAAAAAGTTATGTACACATATTATATACAACAAATTGTACCATTTACTGGCCTTAATACACAAAACACAGTATAATGTACTTGCACAAGTAATGACCATTAAACATGACAAGCTGATCAATGGTAGGCCCTATTTGGCACTTGAGGTCGTGATTTTGTTTATTTGTTTGTTTGTTTTATATTTCTGAGGTACGTTATCTATAATCATCTAAGACTACGTTGTTGCAAATGAAAAATTAAAATGCAAAGTTGTTTACATTCTACATGCACAAACATATGCACACATTTGTAGAGGTGGTAAACTGTATTTAAACTGCAAGTATTTTACACATGTGGCATCTATGTTGCATTAAAGCACAAATACACAGATTAATTTATGCTGTACAGTATATTTACAAGAAAAATGTGGAATAGCTTGGCTCCTTTCTATTATGCTCATGTTTTCAATCATGCTTAGTGTAAGAGTGTAAAAACAGAGGTTTCCAGATTAATTTAATGGTTCGCACTGAATAAGACGCAGCGCATCATCATTGTCCATCATTCCTTTGATGAATTCTCCTTCCGCAACCCGATCTGTAAGAGAAAGAGAAGAGTTACTGTGAGACAAATGTTAAATAATTTCCTCTATTATTCTACTCAAAAAAATATGGTTATGTTCTCAAAAGATCATTTTACACACACACAAACATACAAAACAAACTTCCTAACTGGTTCACGGATGGAAAAACAAATGGCCCTAAGGGAAAAAACATTTTCTATAGAATAAGGGTGTGTCAAACTGAATTTCTCACAGGCCACAGCTCCACAGGGATTAGCGACTTTCCCTTTTGTAACACTCTAATTTCTACTCTAAATCTAATCAGATGAGCAATTGAATCAAGCACATCGATAAAACTCTGACGAGATTCCAGTGTGACACCCCTAATAGAGAACCTACACTTTCTGCGGAAGGTCCTTTTCTAGTCCTTTTCCTTAAACTTCCTCAAACTTTACGGCTCCAACCAAAGGGGTTTTTTGTGGCTCCAACCAAAACAAGGTTCTTTAAAGATCTTTTTTGAAAGAAATGTTGTTCTTTCGTGGAAAGTCTCGTGAAAAACAACTTTCTGGCTCTGTTTAGAGTGTATGCATAAGGCGAACCTTACAGGAACCTAAAAAGTGTTGGGGAGACTATTTACAGCAAATTACTCATTTTTTAATAATAAGTGATAATCTCACCTTGCTCTCCTTTACCAAAGTAACTCCAGAGCTTATCTGCTCTTTTGTCTGGTGTGTTCTCATCGTTGGGCAGCTTATCCAGCTTCTCCTTGGGGATCATTTTGAATATAGCCTGGGTGGGAAAATATGGTGGTGAAAAACTGGACTACGCATACAAAATACCCTTTATATATCTTTAGATCAGGAACTATTGGCCTTTACTATATTCATGGCTAAATAGCTCTGCTATTTGTGGTTAAGTTATGGTGCAATTATTGTGCTCTTATTTTATCCACAGTAATAATCACTGACAGCGGCACAAGTTCAATTCCATAGCAAACTCGAAAAAAAGTTCTTCTGACAAGTGCATAAACTAGAGAAAAGCAGAAAGAAGCTTTGGCCTCATTAATCAGAAAAATCTGAAACAACCATGCATGATTTCCTCATGCCTCTAATGTGAGGGTAATTTGTACAGACTGCCAGAAATTAAAAAGATACTCATAAATTTGATAACTTTAATGGAACTCATTTTACACACTGTTTAAGGTGAAACTTTGTCTTGTTACAGATTCAATGTCATCAGAATTTTTGCCTCAAAGTAAATTGTACGTACACTAAGTTATGTCAGGTTTTCTGAGGCTTCTATCATTATCAATCTTTCTGGTTTATTCCAGTTACATTAGCTGAGTCCTAAAACACAGAACTTTACTGCTTCCATTCTCTTATTTAATTTCATAATAATCCCCCTCAGTAGATTGATGAATGCCATTTTAAATGTCCATTTTTTTAGAAATGACTGATTAATCTGTTGTGCTGGTTTAAGTCAAACCACATCAGTTTTAAAAAATCAAATAATATTGGAAACTGTAGTATTAATGTATTAAATGTGCTATATTTACCACTTCAGTGTGGGATATAGCTATAAAAACATCATAACAAAACTCTCTGAAATAATATATTCACAGGAGAATGGAAAACTGTGTACTTTAATGTGCGTTAATGTAACAAGATTTTGACTAATCATCCATCCATCCATCCATCTGTGTATCCATCCATCTGAGCCACTTATCCTGCAGTGGGGTGCAGTGATGTGTCATGCTGGTTCCACATAAATACATTCATTTCATTTTATTAATCAGTATTTAATTTAAAGGAACACCTCATCCAAGCATGCTGATATGGTTAATAATGAATAGTGACTAGCATAATGTTATTGTCATGATGATGATTGACAGCTAGTTGTATTTCACCACTCAGTGAACCATTCTTTCAACTCTTCGACTCCTTTGTGGATATAACCTGTTTTCATGCACTTATATATTATACTTATAACAATTTAATATTCGCTTTGTTGTGGCAGAAGCAGGTTGTAGTGCACTGCCCCACAGGCCTAGTCTGGGCACATCACTGTCGTTTAAAGGCGCATCCCTAAAACCTTTTTATTCTTGTGTAATCCACGTTCAGCTCCATTTCGGCTCATTCTCTTTGGTGCGTGTGCTATATTTACCACCCCTCTCTCTCTCAACACCCGCTCAGGCTAAGAGCTGGGTCATGGCGGCGTGTTTACTTGATGAATCAGGGCGTCTTATTTTACCAAAGATTACCTAACCATAAGTTAGCAGGAGTATCTTAGTCCGCTACAAAGCAGCCATTAGACCATGATATTTAATCTCTTAAACCTTGACCTGTTTATCAGCCCACACTTCAGTTCCTTACTCTCGCAACTACATAACTTACATATCAGTTTCACAGATATAATAAGGGATGGCGATGTAATAAGTCTTACGGTTAATAACTGAAAAATAAGCCAAAGAGTTAATCAAGCAAAGATTAATATGAAAATATTGACAGGTAGAATTGACGGTTAAATATTAAGGCCCTGGTACAATATGTCAAATTTCGTTATACTGTGTATAATGACAATAAAGGCTTTCTATTCTATTCTATTCTTCTATATTTCATTTAATAGAAGGCCATATATATTGTTAATGACAAACTCATGCATCTCATGAAATCATCATCACTTTAAAGGTTAGCTGTGATAAATGTTTCAGCAACTAAACTGTTTCATATATTTTTTTTTAGTGTATCTTATATATTTAACAGGGAATGCCACTGCACAATTATACATGTGAGCGTGTCTATTCAGATAATATCTCTTGCTTGTGATTCGTTTGGTCCACAATCAGTGATTTCTGCTGGGTGGCCTGTTTCTGAGAAAAGGTCTCAGGCACTGTGATGTCACCAGACCCTTCTGTGGACATGATCTTAAATCCTGATTGCACATTGAGTTGAGGAGCTTATCTCACTCTCAGACGCCCACCACCCAGCCCCCCCTCTCCCCAGGCCTTCCCTCAGGCCCTATAGAGCTCGGGTTTAAGCATTGTGACCCTCTACGACACAGATCAGCTTTAATATGAAATGTTCTTGATAGGTGTTTGCAGAACATACCAGAGACCAAATGAGGCTAACGCTGAGGGACAGAGTCACACTCCCAATCCAAACTCATCCTGAGGATGTGGGTCTGTGAGTGGAAACCCTGATTTAATGCTTTGGTATTGTGGATAGCCTGTATTTTAACATTGTTCAAATGTACAGATTTAGTCAGAAATCACTAGAGCCAACAGGGTATTATATTGGCAGATATAATACACTAGAGCCAACAGGGTATATATATATTTATACATACAGAGAGAGAGAGAGAGAGATGTCTGCGTGTGTGTGTGTGTGTGTGTGTGTGTGTTAAAATCTGACCAGTCAACCAGCCAGTCAGGTTAGTCTGTTCCACATCTCAGAATATATATAGGATATGCACTATATGTCCAAAAGTTTGTGGACAGTGAATTCAGCTTTTTTAGGTGCACCCATCACTAGGCAGCAGGAACACCCACTGCTGACTGTGCACTCACAGCCTCTCCAGAATGGAACTTTCTGAAGCAAGATCACCATGTGTAATGCTAAGCATTGCTCAATGAATATAAAGCTCTAGATGACACTAGATCCTTGTGATGAGTTGGAGTGGTGGTCGTTATCCACAACTAATCATTTATCATCAGTACCTGATCTCACTGATGCTCCTGTGAATAAATGCAATCAAATCCTTGAAGCAATCTACTGTTAAGTTTGTAAAGGTGAGAGGTGGGGTGTCTGGATGGATGGATATTTCAACAGGTGCTCTTTTTAATACAAAACTCACTACACATTCTCTTACCTGGCAGATTTCACAGACTTCATTTTTGGTGATGTAACCGTTCCTGTCCACATCAAAGAGTGAAAAAGCCCACTCTAATTTCAGGGTCATCCTGCCTGAGGAAGTCATATGCAGAGCCACAATATACTCCTTAAAATCCAGCATGCCGTCATCATTGATGTCAAAGGAGCGGAAGACATGTTGGGCGTACGTCTTGGCATCACTTTCGGGAAAGAAGCGACTGTAGATTTCCTCAAACTGAGTCGGCGTGATGCGACCCGAGGGACACTGCTTTTGGAAGTTTTCATACCACTGCGTGATCTCTGCCTCTGAGAACTTGGTGCTCACTTTCAGGTCATCCAAGACCTCTCTGGACACCACGCCACTTTTTGAGTTTCCCATGGTCTGTTTAAGGATGGCTGTACCAAGGATGAGATATGTGTCAGTTGTTGTTGTGCTGGAATCAAAGTTATTTCAACTTGCAGAAAAGCAAACTCTAAAGTTCTCAAATCAGCGCTTTTGACTTTATGATTTGCGTTAACTGATCATGAAAGGCTTTTATAAACTGGGAAATATGTCATTGTGCAAATCACCCATGCAAATGAAACAGGAGCGTTACATGAAGCTTAGAAAACTTTAAAATTTCATTCACTTACAATGCAATCATAAAAGTTGTAAACAATATAAAAATCTTATTCTTACCTTCCCCAGTAGAGCCCAGGAGCCAGTCTCCGCAAACTGAAGTAATAAATGAAATGCGGCTTAAAGGAGAGGAGGCCACGTATCCACGTAGGATTAAGTCAATTAACAAGGATTTCAAACGTCTGAGCCCTAGGTGGCCCTAAATTAACTTTGTATGGTATGTATGTGCAGTATTACTTTGTTTCTGTCATTCTGCTCTTTTATTTGAACAATTTCAGAAACTTTATTGATCCTGGAGGAAATTATTTAATTTGACCCTTAATTGAGGATAACAATTAATTCTTGACTAATAATGGAAATGGAGCTCAGTTATTTTTCTTCAACTGACTAATGATTTAATGCTTCAACATGTTATTACATATGACCTTTTTCTGTTTATTAGTTTTTTACTTATTGAGTTTGGGGACTCTTTTATCTAACTAAGCCATCTGACCTGTAATCTCTAGCAGGGGTTTAGTAGTACCAACATGTACATTTTAGTAGTTAGTGTTTCATGCAGGTGATTTCAATAGACACATTTAGGCAAGAAGAAGACAATGACAGATCATTTTTACTGCGAAGTTATCAGCTCCAAGATGTGATTTCCATTTTATACAAATATCAGGATCAAAACCCATGGAGTTGGACAGTTATTTGCCACCGTGTTGCTTTTCAAGGTTGAATATCTTAATGGCCAAACCTTTGAACATAAAATTATTTTCACACAAAAATTTCATTGTTTTCATTACACCCGTAATGTAAAGCATATCAATTTTACATGAAAAATTGTTGCAGAAAGTTTAAATCGGAATGAAAAAAGAAACTTGTAGGCCATATTTGCTGGAGTACATGCATTGTAAGACAACTTAGAAGTGCTAACTCCACCCCATCCCTACCTTTTACAGTTTGTCATACGTTTCAAACTTATTTTGCTTTCCTAAGGTCCTACTGTCTACTTGCTTAGAACAGGGATCCTGGAATATCCTTTTTTGTCCCTATTGCTGAAGGCTTGGGGGAATTAATCTCTTTATCTTGGTTACCTATGACCTCCATTCCTCTATTCTTTCTTGCTCTCTTAAGCTATTTTTAAGTGAGGATAGTCTCCAAGGTACAAATATACTCTACCAACATCTTCTTAACGGCTTATTGCCTTCACTGCCATATTGCCACAGAACGTCTTTAACACTGATCCCTAAAAACTTAAGCTTTGCTCTATTTTAAGAGAGGAAGGCTAGTTAAGCAAGCAAGTAGAAGAGAAAACCAGGGAGTCAAGCCAGTGCACTTGGCTGGTCTAATGCCTGATATCCATTTAATTGTCTTGAGCTTCCATTTAATTGTGTCGCAGTTAAAGTCGCACACATGCCAGGTTGAACTGTGACACCACCTCTTAGGCACCATGCCTCAGTTACCCAATATCACCCGCAATACATTGAGAGACTTGAGAGAATGTCATTAAAATCTGTCCCCAAAGTAAACGGGCCATGCGTAGTTCCATGCTGGGGGCAGTAAAATTATCAGAGTTTTTTCATCTGTACAAAATGCTGCTTGTATTGTTATATACAATAGTTTCTCAGCGGGCTTCTTATTAGTTCATTTCCAATTATGACTGAAGAGAGACGTTATATCTCTATTCATATGCTTGTACAAATGACAGCTTGAGACATAAACAACATATAAATCTATGGGTTCATTCTTTTTAAAAAGTGATTAAAGGCAAAAAGTGGATTAAAAGGCCGAAAACAAAGTCACTGCATTAAGGGGGTAAAAATAAGCGAATCTATAATCGTATAGATCCCATGCATGTCAGAAATTTCAGTCTGGAGTGTGTAATACTGCCACTCATACACAAGGAGATGTCCTGACAAGTCCTGACAGGAATATTCCAGTGTTTTTTCTGCTTTGTGTATGCAGCAGACAGAGATTACATTGAAAAACAATGGGGTATTCTTTTAACATGTGAACTACCATTAATGCACATTTATAACTGAAATTACTGAAATTATCTGGTCTAATATTACTACCCTAATCAAAAGGCAGAAAACAAAGTATAGTCCTATATCCCTGAAAAAGTGAGTGTCAAGTTTCTGAGGTGAACAGGCATCAGGTCAACACAGGGCATGCAGTGAGGTAGGATACAGTTGCCACTAAGCTGTGCCTAAATCCTATTAGAAGGCTTGCAATAGACATCTTATTTAAAGGTTTAAAGTGATGAGAACTGTATCTCTAAATAAAGCCAAGTGAGTCTATTTTTTTCCTGTTTTCTGAATCTCTTTTGATCCTATTTTTGGAATCCCCTTTAATCATTTTCTGAAAGTCTTTTGATCTCTTTTACCAAAACTATTATCTGCATTATCTCTTATGTATCCAACCTGCCTGGAAAAGCAATATATTTTTAAATCGGCATCTTTATGACAACCATTCAATGCCAGTGTCTGTTAAATTCTTATACAAGCACCTTATTCTGCTTTATGAGGTACTGATTAGTGATCATCTGAATCACATCTTATTTAATGAGGAAAAGTCTAAAAACACTGCTGTAATCAACACTCTCCTCTTGTAATGTGACCAGTTAGATGGTAAAACACTACTAGAAGTACCTCAAAGGTAATTATTGTCATTTCTTCTTTGAATTATTCAAGTTCTGTAAACACTGCATCATTTCTCTTATTTTGATGTTTTGTCATTTCCTTTCAAATGGTGCTTTAAAGAAAAACATTTGGAAATCAGGGGAAATATTGTCAGCAGTTCTTAAAAACTAAGGCAAAGTTGTTCAGTTCAATACTTGCACCTATAAAAGATAAAACCTGAGAAACTGAACATTTTGTAGTGGTCTCTTTTTTCCTCTGGAGCTATACTCTTAAAAGTAATAACACTTTACATTACCATGCTGCATTCCTGTCATTCATTCATATATGATTTATTCGTTGCAGATATCCACAATCACTAGTTACCTTTAAATACAAGCAATTCTTACCTATTCTAAGAAACAGAACTAAACCAAGACCCTTTTACAAATGCGTAAAACAAAGAAGCAGATTGTACACAAAATTTTTTAATTATTCAGCACATATAAACAGTTAAAGACAAAGAGCATTTGCTGCACAACAGTACCAGTGGCAGTCTTTGCAGTGAGATATTTTGGATGTTTGTGATGAAAAGGAGACCCTGACAAGCTAGGCAACTCGATAACGGCTATGTAAATTGTTCTTGAGAAAACTGGAACACTACCATTTAAACTGCCATTAAAATAAGATATTATAAATCAAATTACACCAGATGTGTCGGGTCATGTCAATACTGTTTAAAAATACAAATTATAATTATGTTTAGTCCTAAATGTGCCATGTAAAATGTGCCATGTAAAATGTGCCATGTAAAATGTGCCATGTAACAGTCAGATCATTGGGAGCAAGGTGATGAGGTGAAGTCACGTCTTTCAGTCTTCATGGGACAAAACCTAAACATTATGGAATGAGAGAGATCGTGAATTTTTTTTTTTTCAGACAGAAAAAAAAACTAAATATGATCTCTGTAGTGTTTCACCTTATTCTGTAGTGCATCATTATACCCATCGGCCTCATCAGTTTGACAGAATTCACAGATTTTGCATCATTTTTTCAATCTTTGCCTGGTGTTCTCCCATTAGAGTACAGTAAATGTCATATAGCCAATGGGATACAATGAAATAAACTTGATGTATTTATAGAAGGTGTACAGAAAATGTCTTTAAGTTGAATTCACTGCAATGCAACAAGCTTTCATTTTAAGGCTTTTTCTATTCCATTTTATGAAGTTAAAGCAATGTACAGCTGATGTTTTTTGTTTTTTTTTTTTAAATAGTGGTGGTGGGGGGGGGGGGGGTGAACTTCTGAGTTGTTGCTTTAACCCTGATGTGTTTCTGTCCCTAGGCACTTCAGCAAGCAATTCTGTTGAACCACTCTTCAGGGACCCCTGTGGCCTCTAAGCGTGTGGGTGCGTATCTTGCGGCTGAGGTTGCGTGCGATGCGGTCCACGGCGTTACCAATGTGGCCCATCTCTTTGCTGGTTGTCAGACCCTCAATGTTGCCGCTGTACCACATAACCCAGCCACCGAGCGACAACACCACCATCAGAGCTCCGGTGTAAACCAGCAGGTCACCAAAGTCCCTTTGCTTCACCTCCAGTGGGACAAAGACCCCCACAAGCAAGGCTGTAACCCCCAGCACGTCGAAAAGCACCGCGAAGGCCAGCGCCACTTTGCAGTGGGCCAAGCCACCGCAGGTGTTCATACCAGACTTCAAAGAATCTGAGAGAAGCAAACACAACATGTGTCTTTGTTAAACAGACTAGTTTTCTATTTAACGTTAAGCTTTATTTAAGGAGAGGGAAGTAGGAACTAAACAGTGTTAATATTTGTACAGGATTGTTGTGTATGTATGTATAGAGAAACACTGACCAGTGCAGTGATTATGCACTGCCTGGTGGTTTAAAAAGACCAAACATGTGGGACTGTGAATGGAATGGGAGTGAATGGAAACAGGAGCCATTATAATGTTATGATAAACTATATGGACAAAAGTATTGGGACACCTTTCTATTCCACCAACAGGGACTTTAATGACATTGCATTAAAATACATAGACTATAATATGGAGTTGGTCTCCCCCTTTGCACTGACAACAGCTTCCACTCTTCTTGGAGGGCTTTCCACAAGATTTTGTAGTGTTTCTGTGGGAATTTGTGCCCATTCATGAGAGCGCCTGGCTCGCAATCTTCATTCCACTTCATCCCAAAGGTGTTGGATGGGGTTGAGGTCAGGGCTCTGTGTGGGCCAGTCCACAACAAATTCATCCGTTCATGTCTTTATGGAGCTCGCTTTGTGCACTGGGGCACAGTCATGCTGGAATAGAAAAGGTTCTTCCCCAAAGAAAGTTGGAAGCATGGTTTTATCCAAAATGCCTTGCTATGCTGAAGCATTAAGACTGCCCTTCATGTGCCCTAGCCCAAACCCTGAAAAAGCAGATATGTCCCAATACTTTTGTCTATATAGTGTATGTCATCATGCTAAGTGGTGCACATTCACTCTCTTTCACCAGTTTAGCATTTCGACTGAACTATTCCCCACCTCGCAGTCTAGTTCTCAAAATAAACCTCAAAACACAAGTGCATATAATTGAAAAACAGATTTTCTCATCCTTAAAGCCTACAGGTAGAATGTTGCATGTTGTCCTGGAGCAGGGGTCTCAAACCTGTCCAGAAAGGGCCGCAGCGGGTGCAGGTTTTAATTCCAACCAAGAAGCCATACCTGAGTAACTGAAAACCAAGACCAACTGATTACAGAGGTGGAATCAGGTGTGCCTCCTGCTTGGTTTTAACGAAAACCTGCACGCACAGCGGCCTTATCTGGACAGTTTTGAGACCCCTGTCCTAGAGGATCTGGACGATACAGATCAGATAAGAGACACGGGTGATAATTACTGAATCCAAGGTCGCCTAATATAATTCAGTTAGCTTAGGAACATGTGGTAAACATAGAAACTCACCCTTGCGAAGGTGTACTAAAAACAGGTTATTGCATGTTTCTTCCTCTCGAGAAGGTCCTCCGATCTGCTCAGCTCACCTGTGCTATTTCCGGATCCACCTCTGCTGGATATCTGACACCACCTGAGTCCCAGCAGGGCGTGGTGCCATAATCATGAAAAAAAACCCTATAGAGTAGAGTGCCTATCTATAAATTAGCTGTCCCCAACCTTTTTTATATCTTTTTTGACCGGTTTCATGCAAGACAATTTTACCTCGGGCCCAGGGGTTGCATAACAAAACACAATAAAGTGCATAAAATATCATTAGATTAATAAATATTTGATGTAAACGCTATTACGTGGACAAGAATGTGTCTTTCCGTTACGTTTTTACTTTTTATTCAATAAATTCATTTTTAATTATGCAAATGTAATTTAAGAGTAAATTACTGATCCACATGATCCACGGGGACCCCTGCAATAAATGCTCACTCGCAGACGACCACTAGTTGGCATCCAAGTTATGATATTCTGCATCATAAGAAAAAGTTCCAGCAACACAAAGTTACCCACACAGAGACTGTTTTAGAAGCAAACTGCAGAAACTAAAGTACATTTGTATTTTGGACGAAAGTAGCACGTATAATTACACAATATTAGATTGCAATGGATTTGTGGGTCTTGAAACAGAAACGATAATTGATTATAGATGTACTGAGGACTGATTGATTCGTTATGTACTATGTTTTGTTTATATTATGATTGCACTAAGCAGCCTGGATGAGACAAACTCAAAAACCCCGTGCAGCCCAAAGTGAAGTCGCTTCTGCGCCTGCGCGGAGCAGGGCTGTCTCTGTTTTGTCGTCTGATTGGCGCAAGCGGCATGAATACTACACAGACATATAAACAATAGTGATGAACCTAGGCTTGTCTTTTTGGCCGACATCTACGGGTGGGTATGTTATAGGGATCTGTGCAAACGCACAACAACAAACTTCTCGTGAAGCCCATTTACCGCGCGGGTTCTCGAGTCGTCGGTTGGTTCAAGTTAATTCGAATCCATTTTGTGAGTGATTTACCTGTAAACTAGACAATTAATTTGTTACTATAGTGACAGAAAGTGGTTAGACAGTAGCCAGGGTTTGGTTATTAGCTAATCATCTTTTCCTCACTCTGATAAAGAGCAGGTTTTGTGCCTTTTTCTTTCTAAAACCTGTAGAAACGTAGTACGTTTGTTTTGCACGTTATAAACATGCTATAAGTCTAACGTTCACCTTAGCCTAGGCCTTGCTTGGCTAAATTATGTAGTTTATGGGTTAGAAACCTACTATGCTAGACTAATTTTGTTTTTTCTTAGTGAAGGTGTAGCTATTTTGCCATTTTTTATATCTTACGTAGTGTTATTTCACCACAAGCTACACTTGTTGAAGAGTTCTCCTAAATTGAAGTGTCTAGAAGGATGTTATGTTATTCCTCAGGCCAGGTTAGCTTTCTGAAAGTGTGTGTTTGATTGTAGTGTTCGTGGCCTGTGAGGAAACACATGGCTGGCTGAAAGGATGACTGACACGCAGAGAGGCGCGAGGACCTCAACAGGTACAGGGAACAGCTTCACTCAAACAGCTGCCACTGAGCTAAAGAAAAGTGGCCTATTTTCAAATGTTTTTGCCTTCTTTACTCTCAGTTGCCTTACAATGGCCATAATGGGACCAAATACACTATATGGACAAAAGTATTGGGACGCCTGATTATTCCACCACAGGGACTTTTTAATGACGTTACATTCAAATTACATAAGACTTTAAAACGGAGATGACCCCCCCTTTGCAGCTTTAACAGCTTCCACTCTTGGAAGACTTTACACAGGTTTTAAGTGTTTCTGTGGGAATTTGTGCCCATGGAGAATTTATGAGGTCAGGCAATGATGTAGGGCGAGAAGGCCTGGCTCGCAATCTCTGTTCCAGTTAATCCCAAAGGTGTTGGATGGGGTTGAAATCTGGGCTTTGTGTGGGCCAGCCAATTTCTTCCACACTGAAACATATCCAACCATGTCTTTATGGACCTTGCTTTATACACTGGGATCATGATGGAATGGGAAAGGGCCTTCCTTAAAAAGCTGTCTCCACAAAATTGGAAGCATGGCGTTGTCTTGGTGTGCTGAAGCATTAAAGATTACCCTTCACTGGAAGTAAACCTGAATTCAATAATTAAGAGGTGTGTCCCAACACTTTTGTCCATATAGTGTATTGGCTGAATTTTGTCGATGCATATGGCTAAAATAAGTGGCGTAATTAGGAGGTTTTGGGGGACTAGTGTTAAAAAAAAAACATATAATGGACACCACATACAAATATGGCTGCTTGCTTAAAATTCAAACTTAATAGTTCACAAGCTGATGCTCTATAGGTGTGTCATCCCACCCACTAGCATCTGAAATTAGCCTGAACCTTAGAGACTCCCTATTTATTTTTGACCTCATTTTTCACTAGCAATAAACAGCTTCCCTCTTTTTATATTTTGTGCAGATTTGAAGAATGAGGACAGCTATGAAATCTCTATTCCTTTTGAAGACAGTAACATGGAGCAGTCCGTCTTTTACAACCAGAATGACCACGTATTTGATGGTATAGTATTTCTCTAGTAGAAAGGTGGATGAAAAGCATATACGAAAAGAAGTCATCAGATTTAACTGGTCGCAATTCATCTAGTCTAGCTACAAATTCTAACTATAATCATTTTTATTTTTTTGGTTCCAGAGTATTCTCTTTTCTGTGTAAAAATCGTGCAGAGACGAGAAAAGGAAAAACCTAGATCACAATTATAGCAGGATAATAAAGCAGAACAACCGCTGACATAAGCATCTATTGGAAAAGCTGTCATGTTTAATGGCAATTAAACTATTTGCAGTTAATAAGCAGTGTCAATAAGACCATGATTCTGACACCATGGGGTATATTGCTAGTGTTTTCTTGGTTATAACATATAATTATTATTAGTTATTTGCTGAATTTAACCTTTGTTGTCTTTTTCTTCTTGATTTAGGTTTTATTTCACATGGGCTTTTTATGAGTTTCAGGGAAACAGCATTTCACCTTGTGTATCCAGCCTAAGACTGTTTAGTAAAAGTTGCAATGATAAATATCCAAATAGTTACATTTAGGTGCTGCAGAACGCCATAAAACATGATTGGTACCTCTGACCTTTATGAAATAAGAGTGTCATTGTTTTGTGCTTCAAGCAGAGGCAGCGTCAGGCCACACCACCCCCTGCAATCCATATCTGCTGATGTCCAACCTTCGTGCCCAGCTGCAGATCTCTCTAGAGAAGAACTCCTGGTTGCAGAAACGCATTGAGGACCTGGAGGAAGAAAGGGACTTCTTACGCTGTCAGCTCGACCGGTTCATCTTCACCACTAAGAGTCGGGAAAGGAGTGGTGAGGGAAAGGATTGAGAAAGTATGGGCAGAGCTGAGGCAGGAATTAAACTGTATGGATTTTAACAGTACGAAGACCAGTCGACCTATTGGTTATATAGTGGGGGTTTTTTTTGTTTGTTTCAGATATTCCAGTGTTTTTCTAATTGCTATATCTGTGTTGTGTTATACTGTATTAAACAATAATGTACTTGGAAAAGAACAGAAAAAAACGGTTGACCCAAAACTCACTTATCTTACAATTCCATTTAAAAGACCTTCACAGAGCAAAGTTAGCCCTCTAGAAAATGAAATTATACAGAAATACATCTTAATCCATATGTGTTTTTGTATGAGCATGTACTAATGGAACATTTTGGTGGCAATTCCTTTCCCTTTTATTTTCATCTCAGAGCTTCAATCTAGAGGTGCACAGCAACCTACACCCAAGAAGTCCATCTCTCGCAGGGCTTCGACCCCATCTCCAACACCCATGATGACCCGCTCCGGCCAAATCCCCACACGCCACCACAACCTAAAGCGAAGAAGAGTGCGAAATAGCAGTGTCCAAGGTTAATTACTAATTATGTTGCCATTTTTCAGATGATTGACTTCAAAAAACCCTTTTTATTACTTCTATTGTAGGTAGAGATGTTTTTCACCATGACTGAGTTCATTCTTTTATGGAGGGAACAACATAAGAGCTGTTGCATCCACCTTTACATTTTTTCCTAAAACTCACTACCACGGGCTTCATAGACTTAGACTGGCAGTCCACTATCTGTTGCAAACACACTGTATTGCCAGCTCTGCTACTAATCCTTTGTATGTTTCAAGCCTGGAGTTCACAACTCTTCACTGCTCTCAAACCTAGGCTGACCACAGATATTACTGACACCAGAAAGTGTCAGTAATTTTTCAATCAGTTTTGGGTTTAATTTCATTTGTTAACATAATAGCTCATAATTGTGTAATGTTTGATGCACAATACTTAAGGATGCTTGTACTGCCACCAGACACATTGACCTTTGGTCTATTAGTGTGTGCATGCCTTACATAGTGATCTAATTGTTCTGAGAAGTACAACAAAAATAATTTTCAAAAGTGCTGAACCAAAGGTTTTGGATTTTTTTTAACACAACAAGCAAACCGCAACCTACCAAAGTGATCTCTGTAATTATCATAACCTCCAGGCTGGGAACAGCTGGTGTAGTAGAGTCATGATCTTGGTGTTCACTTAGCACACTGTGGTGCTTTATGGTGCTGGTTCAAAAAAATGTCAGAAATCTTACGAACCTTTAATCCCTCATAGTAATTATAATAAAAAGTATAATTAAATTGTAGTGAGAAAATAGTGAGTGGTTGACTCTCCACATAAAGTCCGACTCTTTCCTTAGATGAGGAAGAGGAAGAGGTGATAGAGGAGGAAGAGTACCTGGAGGAGGATGGCTACCTTGAAGAGGAACAGATTGTATCAGATGATGAGTCTGACAGCAAAAGCTCCAGGAGAAGCAAGTTGAGTAACAGGTCGAATGGTGGGCCGACAAGAGTGAAACGAACCCGGGTATTCCGTATTGCACGCAGCATGGAAAGGCAAAGAGGTGAGAGGAACCGTAAACATTGGTGCACCAATAATTCTTTATAAATGCATCTTAACTGTTCTGTTGGAATGGGGCACTGAATATTTTGCTTCATATGAGTAGCCAGAATTTTCATGGTTTATCTCTGTTTTTAAAATATACTAAAAATGTTTGAAACGTTTTAATCAAGACGGCAGTCATTTCGAAGGGCTGTCTCAATTACTTGATCAAAAACTAAACAATTGACATGTGTTTTCTCTTTGAATCAACATAAGATACACATACATTTAAATAAAACCTAAAAGAGTCCTAGTTGCTAAAATAATTCCTGTTATTTCATTAAGATTCTAAATAAATAAGCTATACAGAGTAGCAATATTTTAAAAATAATACACATAAATAATTTATTATACCTTAAACTACACGTGTGAGCTCGGTTTCATCCTATCTGAAACTGAATCAGGTGTGAAGCTGCTGGAATACAGCACATAGAATAGCTGCTGTACAAACACTACTGCACTTACAATAGCAGCCTGCGCATTTTACACACACACACTGGCACAAATTGTACAAACAGTGAACAGAAAAAAGGGAAAAGTTTTTATTTGTTGTTTTTTCCCCCCATGGCTGTAAATGTACATGAAAAATGCAAAACATGTGGCTCATATTCTGTTACATTTTAACATGAGGACAACATGGAAGGACCTTGCAGCTCAGTACATAAGGTGACCATACTTTGTTTTGCATAAATATTTGAAACATTGTAATTTTTGCGCAAGCGGAAGATTTTTTCATCTTTCCTCGTCTATTAAAGGCTCTCATTGGCTGGGAATCATATTTCTGGAGATTTTAAAGCACAAACAAAATTTGTTGTAATGAGTAATTATAAACATTTTCAGGAGAGTGAAAAAATATGAGCAAAAAAACACCCAGATTTTTCAGGTTTCTTTTAGATTTGACTAAATCCTGTCTGCTCTTAAAAAAATATTTTTGTAAAACTACGTTTGTGTAGAGTACTAAGAGACCACCTATTCATTTACTGGGTTCAAGTTATCCATTTTTCCAGCATCAGCATAAAACATATATTTTCCAGGTAATGACACACAAGCCTCAGAAACTGGAAAATATTTACAGTAAACAATCCAAGAGCACCTGTGTATAATGAAAAAAATATGTGAATGTGAATGCCTATTTTCCTAGTCTAAACCCTAAATATACCCCCAAATATGCTCCCAAAACACTTTCATTTTAAACTCAGCTTCTTATATTACTCTTAAAAAATGATATACCCATACTGTACAGCATACACTGAACTGCTGTCTCTCTGTAAAATACCGATGTTGCCTCTGTAAAGACATGCACAGGTATGCTCTGTCGTTTTCTTTGGTACAAGCAGGGTAAATACAGTAATTAATTTAATTTACTCTAATAAAAATACAGGGCTTTAAGAAGAACAAAACGAAAACCACGAGAACACTCAGAGAAACACTCAAGATAGCACCACGCGAGATGCGTCACAGGGCAGCAGCCAATCTGCAGCAAGGAGAAATAAATAACATTCTTGGATTGGCTACTTTCAAACCTCCCGCCTCTGGGCACAGCGGTATTTCACCATCCCAAGACACGCTTTCTTTGTGTTCTCTGGACAGAACCAAAAAATGTATAATTATATTTTATATGGAAATGTAGCTGAAATTACATTAGTATTTATGTTTAAAAATTAGTCAATTATATTTTTCTTAATAATTTAGCACTAAAATGCATTTATTACCACGAAAAAAGCTGTGACGTCCAGGCCTCGTCTGCCATGACCTCTTATCCTCATGCGCGGCACTGAGAAGCGTAGGCTCATTCCGTTCAGGTGCATCTGATTGCCTTGCTAACTGCCGTGCCCAAACATAAACAACCAGCACAAGGACGAGGGGGCGTGGCGGACGATGCCCGGTCATCACAAAAGCAAAAAAAAAATGCTGAAAATATCTGCAGTTTCTGTGAACAATTATTAGTTCGGTTCTCAGAAAAAGTCAGTGAGAGACTGGAGCCACGACTGCTTAACAACGTATAAGCGGAGCTTTACTGTATATATCTAAAATATATTTCTGTTGTTCTGAAACTGATAAACTTGCAATGTCTGTCTTGACTAGAAATTATAAACAAAAGGTGGTGACTGTTGTACAGCATTGTACCTGTATAACCTTATTATGTAGTGTTTTTAATACAATATTATAATGTCAGTGTAATGAAACATTAGGTCATTATGGCGATACTAAATACCACCACTTACCTTGTGACAGCTCTACATTTTACAACATGTATTAATTATATTGATAGATTATTTAAAAAATATGAAACTCCTTATTCATCACTAAAAAATGAACAACAATTTAAGTAAAGGCAAATTTGTCACTAAAACTCTGTGGGGAGAATAAGCTGGGGAAATATGTGTTGTCCTGGTGTGTGTTTTGGGGGGATACTGTACCAGTAGGGTGTTCACTTCCACTCTGATTTTCTACAAAGATCATACAATGATTAAAATTATACAGATTATCACTGGTTTTATACCACAGTAAATCATTAAAACTTCATTGTCCCATCCCATTCCAGTTAATGCTAGAATCTCTTGACTGCCCTTTATTGTAATCTTCAAGAAACAACAAAAAAAAAATCAAATGAGTAAACTAAGTAATACTTTGTTACATTTCAGTAAAAGATCCTGCTGGAGTTCTGCTCCGCTACAAGAAGATTCTGGTTACGTACCAGAAACTGAAGAGCATGTCCAGAGCTTTCCAGGTTCATGGTGTTGACCGTAACACTGTAGCTTCTACCACTCCCATTGCGGAGCTGCTGCTGGTCGCCCCTGAGAAAGTGTCGGAGATTGGCGAGTTTGATTCCTCCAAGGAGAAGCTTCTGGACTATGCACGACGCTGTTACAAAGCACTTGATGAGACCACTCATGCTAAAGTCCAGGCTTTGAAAAAAAGCAGCCTCCTACTTCCCATCTCCTACAGATTCAGGAACTGATTTACCAAGATCCTTCTCTCTTAAAGCTTACTGAGGTGAGAAATGGGAGAAGGAGCCACTGACGGGATCGAGTAGCATCAAAACAAGGAACTCTGGTGTTTTGGTGGGGGGTTTTTTTTTTATATTATTATTTTTATTTTTTTTTTCCCCTCCCTCTTTCTCTACCTCAGCTGTTCTTTATTGGTCCAAGATGACTTCAGATTGGTAATCAGGTGGTCATGATGGTGATTTATGGAATTTTTGTTACTGCTAAAGGCTTAAATGTACAAAGAATGAAAAGAGTTTGTTCGCACCAGTCCAGATAGAAGCATGGGGTGGAAAGCTAAATGGGAAGACAGAGCACTGGCTGAAGTGGTCGGGGTGGGAATCAGAAGCAAAAAACAAAGGGAAAATAAATAATTTTGAGTTAAAAAGAAAAAAAATCTAAATAAATAATCTGTATTTAAGGGCTGTCTTTTATTATTTGGGAGGAAAAAGTTACTGCTCACTTTTGTTATCTAAAGCAGTAGATATAACAACCACCACCCCCCCCCCACCCCCCATTTTAGTTTGAAGACCAGGCAAGACAGGGAACTTGTTTTGAGTCCTCATTTGCTGCCAGAACCTCCACTGGCAAATATGGCCAGAAAAGAAGAAACTGCAATCTGAAGGAAAAGTAAACAGAAGCAGTTTACAATACCAGCTGTGTAAACTAGTGGAGCATGTTGGCACTGTCAGGCTTTTAGCTCATAGTAGGTTAAGACTGTGTCTGTCATTGACAGTTGACAGTTTATCTTGAAGTTGTTTAATATAGAGAAAAAAAACATATTAGTTTGCTCTCAATGTATCTTTCCCTCTCGGTAGCTTTCCTTTAGTACCGAAGTTCAAGTTGTGCTCAGGGATGGAGCCCACTAACTGAAACTGGCTAGACATTAGTAAACGTTTAACTCTCTGTGGCTGCCCTATATTATTACTGTAGTCTTAAACCACTGGGCTGATGATGATCAGTAACCTTGTTTTGTTCAGAGAAAGTTATTTCTTTCTCCTGGTAATCTGTTTTTCTGTATGCTTTTGTCCGTTTTTGTTTTTCATATAATGAACATCCCCCCCCCCCCCCCCAAAACACACACACTCTTTCTGTCTCCTTAGATCTCCTTTGCTTGTGAACCTCTTTTCTGTGAAGTGGATGAACATGTTGAGATTATGTAACATTAGATTTTGTTTTTTGCACTTCCACTTCTCACTCTCAAATGTGTGTTTGTGGGGGGGTGATTATTATAACATCTTTGGCCTTAATTTCTCATTTTGTGACACTTTATGTTATGACTTAGTATCCTGGGACTTGTTTCTCACTTAACCTACTTTAGTTGCTATAACGTGTTGCTGCATCTTGAGTGCGATAGCAATTAATAAGACTACATTAAAGGCACAGAAATGTTATTTATAGAAAGTAATCTGTGAGCCCACAAAGAGCAGTCATGTTTATGATCTGGCTTTGATTATCAATTCTTAGTCACATGATCGGTTGTTGACTTTAGTCTTAAGTATATATAATATCCTTTTGTTCCTAAGTTGATGCCAAAGTCAGCTTGCTAACCAAAAAAAAACAATAATAATTGCACAGCCGAGTTTCCAGTGACATTTTTTTATTAGGGTTTATTAGAATTTAGGGAGGAATTGGTTATTTACCACCAGTCTATTCTTGACAATGCTGTTTCTTTTAGTTTGTATTGCTAAAGCAGTGATTCAGGAAAAAAAATCACATGTGTGGAAAAAATGTGTCAAACTTTGCAGTCTGCCGTTTTCCTTTCTGAAAAGTGAGTCTAAACTAGCAAATCTGCTCAGAGTGTGTTTAGTCTTGTTTCTTCTTACTGCTTACATTTCATGTGTGTGTGCACTACTTTATTAGAAATAAATATAAAACACCTAGATCTGCCTGTCTGGTGTACAGCTTTACATTATACCATGTCCGTGTTACTGGTCTGAACAAAAACTGATCAGTGAAGAATGGGGGTTGAGTGAAGCTGACAAGTTGTGCATAACCAGTGATGGATTACAGTCAGTCATTGTAGGTGATTTACTGTGTCTCTCGCTCAGATTTGTGAATGTATTTGAGAATAACAAATATTACTTTGATACTACATTTAATGATCAAATAATACTTGTTTTATTCTTGTTATAAATGTATAAAAGATTTGATTATTTGGTAATATAATTATTAATTTATAATAAGAATAATTATAATAATACTACAGTTGTGTCAGAGATCCGTTCCAACGACAGTGATGTAACCCAAATTTTGCTGTAAGTGGAAACACACCCTAGCCTAAGTCACTTACTGATCCTAACACAGTTGTAAAATCATAATCTAGAACATAAAAACATAACTAAGCCACAGAAAAAGGGAAAGGACATAAATATACTGTACTTGTACACTACTATAGTAATTGGAAAAAATGACAAAAAATTAGTGTTAAACACTCAGCATTTAACAGTCCAAAATGGTGCAGAGACACCAACACCATCACTGTTTGAGAGTTTTCTGATAATGTATCTGAGAATAATAAATATTATGTATAATTCATATTTCATTTATGATCATTACTAATTTTGTAATACATATTAATGTATGATATGAATAAAACAAATAATACTAAGTAGTTATACATGATCAAATATTTGATTTATTATACAATTATTAGATAGAATTATAATAATGTGAATAACGTAATACCACCATTAAAAACAATATTCGTAACAATTATTAATCTTATAATAATAATTGTAATAATATAATTTAACTCTGGTTAAAGCTTCTACACTATATGGAGAAAAAGTATTGGGACACAGCTGTTTTACAGGGTTTGTTAGACTAGGCCCCTTGCGTCCAGTGAATGACTCAAACTTAATGCCACAGTTTGCCAAGATATTCTGGACAATGCCATGCTTCCAACTTGTGAGCAGTTTGGGGAACTTGTGGCAGTTTGGGGAAGAACCTTTTCTATTCCAGCTTGACTGTGCCCCAGTACACAAAGTAAGGTCCATAAAGACATGTTTGGATGAGTTTGGTGTGGAAGAACTTGACTGGCCCACACAGAGTCCCAACCTCAACCCCATCCGACACCTTTGGGATGAACTGGAACAGAGATTGCAAGACCGGCCTTCTAGTGCAACATCAGTGTCTGAAATCATGAATCATCTACAGAATGAATGGTCACAAATTCTTCCAGAAACACTCAAAAATCAAGGTTTAAGGTTACTTTATTGTCATCAGCAGCTGTGTGTGTACATGTGCATAGAGTGATAAAATGTTTCTCTATGGACCACAGTCCAACATATAGCAACATACAACATCCAACAGAGTGGCAGTTAATGACAGACAGTAAACAATAGACAAACAATAAACAGAAAACTAATGTGGACACTATGTAAACCTTCTGGAATGAGTATTGCACAGAAGGCAGTTAGCAGCATTGAGCAAAGTGCAAAAGATGACAAACAGTACAATAACTAGACAATATAGCAGTGTAACAGCAGTGAATGGGATGTGAGTTTGAGACTGAGACAGTACAGTAAGAGCCACCCTACTGTACAACATTAGTACCCGACCTCATAAATGCTGTAAAGAATAAATGGTACAGATTCCCCACAGAAACACTAAAAAATCTTGTGGAAAGCCTTTCAAGAAGAGTGGGGCCTTCAAAGGGGAGGACCAACTCGATATTAAAGTCTATGTATTTGAATGCAATGCAGGTTGAATGGTCAGGCGTCCCAATACTTTTGTGCATGTAGTGTGTGCCCAGCAGTAACCAGGCTTCACCGTTGGATGGCGGACATCAGTGAAAGCCTGATATGAAAAAAAAAATCACTTCCTGCAGCTCAGCGAGAGACGAAGGCGCTCCAAACTTATCCAGCGAGCCGAGCCCGTGGCCTTTCTGTGAATGGAAGACACATTTCTAAGGCACTAAACTGCTTTATAGATATATAATATATTTGAACAGACATAGGGGATTTATAGTATATGTCCCAGCAGAGCCTGTGGAGCAGCGTCCTCGAGAAGTTACATGCTAGCTAACAGCGTTAGCACAACGGAGCGCGACAACAGAGAAAAAAGCGTCATTTTTACTTTCTTTTAGACGTTTGGTGCTCCCGTCTTGCACATAGCTTCACTAATTTGCATCATTTGGCCTCACGTTTCCAAAAAGCGTCGTGTTCGCCAGGCAAAGGCTTCCTATTTTGGAAGTAGAACAGGCTAACTCGGCTAGCTAAGCTGCTGGAGGTGTTTTCTCCTCACTCGAGCGTGCCAGCCCGTCCCAGCACGGACTCAAAATGTCGGATTTTGATGAATTCGAGAGACAGCTGACCGAAAACAAGCAGGGTGCGTATACTTTTGCCTGTTGAATGCTCCTACATGACGGCTGTGCATGAATTAATACCAGAAGAGCGTGAGGTGTAGCGTGTGGTCTCGGTGAAGCGACTCCAGGCAGTGTTGCTGGGGAACGAGCAGCAGGCCTGAGGACAGACTGCGTGTTTGGGTTCTCCTCTTTCACTTTATTTAATATGGTTTATAAGTGCCACTGCCAGTTTTACCAACACCTGAAACTTACAAAGAACCAATTTATATATATTATTGTTAGGAATGATATTATCATCAATGTAGGTATATATTATTATTAGGGAAGATATCGTTATAAGATACATTTATATATAACTGTATAGGTACATATACATGTATGTATAGAATATTATTAGAGGATATATTTTATACATATATATATACACACACATATATACACACATATATGTGTGTGTGTATATATATA
>JBBJLS010074965.1:0-28137 GCA_037577275.1 Bryconaethiops microstoma
TGTGTGTGTGTGTGTGTGTGTGTGTGTGTGTGTGTGTGTGTGTGTGTGTGTGTGTGTTTGTGTGTGTGTGTGTGTGAAGGAAAGTATTACACAATTGTGCGCAGGCGTGAGCCTTGCTGCAGCGTGTCGTGACAACTAAACAATTTCCTCCGGGATAAATAAAGTTTTCTGATTCTGATTCTGATTGTCCAGAAGGTCTCTTGCATATCAATAGACCACGGCTGGCTATTAACTAAGGCTTATGCGAATCTCTGTGGGGTGTGAAACCCCACAAGTAACGATGTGCGAAAGTCTGCTAGACATTCAGGCTCCACTTAATATTTTTTATAAAATAATGCCGCATCTTGCTGCTTGGTTTTCTGTAGGTCCCCCCAGTGCATAAGTGTTGTTGCGTTAAGCATATAAAACAACTCAAATATAAAACAACTACAATGCTATTGATAAACAAGTATATACTGAAACAAGAATGTACTGATGATTCTGACAACAAGGTATTACCAGAATGTATTTAACCTACAGTTTTCTCACAAATTGATGAATGTCAATTTAGAGACAGTTTTTTCTCTTATTTAGCATATCTTTTTCAAAAACACTTTGACTACTGAATTGGCCTTAACGTGTCCATACTGATCCATGTATCTGCAGCTTCTCTTCCAAAGATGACAAACCGGTGCCCCTCCCGACTTGTTAGCATGCTAATTCGCGACTCTTTTGTCTGAGCTAATGTGAATAAACAGGAGATTTGACTCTGCGGAAGAGAGAGAGAGGGAGGCTGTAATCTCTTTGGTGCCATGAGGTTTAGATGTGTATTGTGTCTGAAAATGTTTTCATTAGGACACATAGTTGCAGGGCTACAATGTCCTTACAATAAGTCAAAGATGTGTGAGGGGGGGGGCATAAAAATGTCTGTCATAAATCTTCTGTCTAGGGTGGCCATAAATCAGAGCCAAAATCTGACTGTTAGGGGGTGTCATAAATCATTTTGTTTGACATCATTTGGATGGACAGTTTGACATAATTTAAATTGACAGTTTGACAGAAAGATCATCAATCATTTTGATTGACAGTTTGACAGAAAGTGTATGAAACCTTAGTCTGAGATGCTTGTAGTATATAAACTTCAAAAGGTATTGCAGCAAAGATTACTGCATAATCTTCAGGTGTTAGAGGAATATTGTACTGTGACAGAAATCCTTCATAAGTAAAAGACCATCCTGCCTAAATAACTGATGAACCAGCACAATATTATTGTCAAACCACTGTATCAAGAAGAGACTTGTGTTCATATAAAATGTCCTTGTTACTCAATATAAAGTACTCATGAGGTGAAAATTTAAGCTTATAGGTGAGAGAGCATGACTCAAAAGCCTGGCAATTTTTTACAGGTACTTTATCAATACCATACTTACAAGCAAGGAAGTCATTTATGCCACCCAGTTTAGATCAAATATGGATTCAACAAATTTATTTTAAATGCGTTCAAATCCAAATCAGTAAAACCACCATTTCCACAGGAATTCAAGAAAACAGCGTTCCTTAAGTGATGTGTCCTCTTGACAGATTAAAGATTAAATCTGGTGGATGTACCACCCATCTGTTTGACAGAACTATTGCAATTCTTGTAAAGACTTTTACTATTAGTTTTTACTAATGTTCAGGACTAGCCTGAAAGTGTTTGTAATGTATCTTTTTTGTCATGAAACCTGACTGAGTTTATTCAGTGTTTGAGTTTAGAACCAACTTGAGTATTAGCAGTAATGCAAATATCTTGTAGTCTTACTGAGTAAACAAACTGGATGCCAGTTGTCAACAGTTTGTTTGGGAATGGAACCAGTTAACTACTGAGTCATGATAGATGGGAGGCATTCAGTTACAATACATTCGGTAAACACTTCAAATAAGAAGGGACTTGTTTTTACATTCTGAAGTCAATCCATTAGTACCTGTGGATTTATTTTTGGGTTAATTAATTGTATTCTTAACCTCAAGCATAAATGGTTGATCATACAACTCTATTTAATCTCAATTGATGTGACAGAGTTCAAAAAGTGTTACCTGATTTTGCCAAAACTTAGAGCAATATAAATTTTTGTCTTGTCAGCAGGCAAGACTGGTGCAGAAAACATTGAAACACAGATGCAGGAATTAATTGGAGAGATGTTTAATACATATGGTTTGATCGCAAAAAGGAATAAACAAATAAAAGACATTTTTTTTAAAAAAGTGAAGGAAACAAACAAACTCAAGCACAGGCTCACTACAGAGTAAACAGCTTGGAAAATGAAAACACACTCACTAGGCAAAATAGTACAACTCATTCAAATCAGAGTAATAACGAGATCAGGTCATCATTTTCCATTTGTGAGTTATAATCATAAGTATTGAAAGGTTAGTTAATTCAAGCAGAAGAGGACGTGTCTCTGAAGCAGACTCACATATTTTACAAGACAAAATGAAAAATGAAAAAGAGATGGTTTAAATGGTGAAGGGAGGAAAAAATTTCAGTTTAAAGTTTTCCAAAAAGGTTAATCCTCCTGTTGTACCTTCTGCTGTGGATCCTCAGGTTCTGCTGAAATTCTGGTGATGAGAGCTGCTTCTCAGCAGCCCATGGGAACGCAGGGGGCGTAGTTTGTTTGAACACAAAGTGGGATTTTGTGCCAGTCATTTATCACGTGGTTGTAGAGTGACGGCTGGGCAGTCCAGCAGATGGCAGTCATGTCACACTTGTACTTCTCCAAAGCCACAGCGGAGAAGAATACCCAGGTTAACACAGAGGTTAACACCCTATGTAGAAAGCAGCAATTTGATATCAGCACATCAAAATTGGTTCGTGTGGAGCACTCTAAAATGTACACTGTTGAACATGGAACTCCACAAGGGAGTGTGTGCAGCCCAATGTTATTTAACCTAATGATAAATTATATATTTGAGAGAGGGGAACGTACAGTAGGAAAGTCACTGTATGAGGATGAAGGGGCACTTTGGGTAAGGGGAAGAAATCTAGAATACTTGGAACAGAAAATGCAAAGGGCAATAAGGAAAGTGGATGAATGGACACATGAGTGGGGATTTACAAAATCTCAAGTGATGTCCTTTGCCAGGCAGCATAAACAAGATTATTATTAGATTATGGATGCTTGGCGTACATGTCTGCATCAGAGACAAGATTAAAGGAATTGGGCAGAGAACAGGCACAAGCCATTCGGACATGCACAGGAGCATTTAACACTTCTCCAGTATCTGCACTTCAGGTGGAAGTGAGTGAAATGCCATTGAAAATTAGAAGAGACCAGATCATTTTGGCATACTGGGCTAGTTTGGAGGGACATGGGGCACTGCACCCAACAAAGGCCATCTTACAGGAGTGTCGGGAACATAGGGAAATTAAAGTTAGAAGTTTTGGGAAGGTGCAAAGAAATAGCACAGAAATTAGGGTTAACAGGATTGAATATTAGTCGAACGGTACAAATTTCAGTTATATGTCCTTGGAAATTCTACATTCCAGTAATTAATACACAATTACTGGAAGAAAAAACAAACATAACAAGAGAGTACCAGCATGGACAGTAGTACAAAATTATATCAATCAACAATACCCAAATAAACTATTTATTTTTACAGATGGATCAAAAGACCCAGAAACAGGACAAACAGGAGCAGCAGTTTTCATTCCAAAATTTAAAATAGCCATCAAAAATACTGAGAGATCATCTCTCAGTATACACAGTTGAAATGATGGGGATAATATTGGCCTTGCAGTGGGTAGAGGATAAGGATCAGCATAATGTCACAATAGCAGCAGATAGTATTTCAATGCTTACAAGTATTCCATCAGGGAATTCATGCAGGCAAGATCTTTTATTAGAAATATCAAATCAACTATACAGAATCAATAGTAAAGGTGTGGATGTTTCTTTCCTCTGGGTTCCTGCCCATGTAGGAGTTGAAGGTAATGATGAAGTTGACATACTGACCAAACAAGCATTAAAATTAAACACAATAAATATTGAAATAATACAAAGTAAGGAAGAAATCAAATCTATCATCAATAAACACATGTACAAAATCTGGCAGGAGAACTGGGACAATAATAACACAGGAAGACATCTCTATAATATACAACATCAAGTTAAGATTAGTGTAACACGGGGCGGGAACCGGAGGGAAAGAAATACCATAACAGGGCTCAGAATAGGACACACTGGAATCAGCTGCACATTAAATAAAATAGGGAAATATCCAACAGGTCTTTGCTCACAATGTACACAGCCAGAGTCAGCGCAACATGTATTGCTGGAGTGTAGCAAGGAGGAAAGGTTAAGACACAAGATGGTTAAAACACTGGGTAAAGAAAAGCAGGATTTGAATTTAGGGAATTTATTGGGGAGCACGTCTCAGAAGGGGTTGAAAGCTTTAGTTAAATATTTAAAGGATACGGGTGTAGAGAAGAAGGTATAGGAAATAGTTTTTTTCCCTCTCCTTCTTATCTTAAAATCTAAGGCCCACACTCCGATCCAGTAGGTGGCGGTAAATGCACCTCCAACCGCCAATAAAAACAGGTCTCTGCTCCCACAGTGTGTGTTTTGGGAGAGAGGAGCAGGAGCTGCTGTGCTGGAGGTAAGATATTCTGCGCTGGTCCACTGTGTTCACAACTTGTTTTTCATTAGATAAGTGTTGGAGAATCGTTCTACAAAATGTACATTTTGAAAAGGAGGAAAACGTGTGAGGGAACACAGAAGCAGCGTTTCATCCAAACTCCAATAAGAAGTTCCTGAGCTCTTTTGTGGTGTGGCCAGATGTCACGTGAGAAATAAACAAAAAAAGACTTAGGCTGGAAAAAACGAAAAAGTCACAAACAGACGAGAGTATTCATACGTGTGTGTATGAGCCTGCAGTCAGAGACTACAGTTTCGTTGTATGTGTAGCATCCTGCTTCAGTACATTGACAATAAAGGCTTATCTTATCTTACCTTATCTTATCTCTACATTGAGTTGATCCTCCTTTGCAACTGCTGTAGTGCTCTGGACTCTGAGGGTAACTTGTTTTTTCTATAACAAACCAGATAAAATGTGAGTGTCCTGCAGGAACAAAAAGCTTTGGTTTTATATTTGATTATAGTTGAGATTTATGTGAAATAGTTGAACTGCATTTGTGTAACTGTGTTAACGGGAAAACAACTGTTTAAAAGCTCCTTATTTATTTAAATTGTTTGTAAACCAAATATTATTGCACTGTTGTTCACATAGGAGTGCTTTAAAAGTAAAAGTGCACAATACACTACTTTTGAATTAAATATTTAATTTTGCATGTAACAATATGATTAATCACAGTAAACCATGCGATAATTGCAGTGGTATGCAAAAGTTTGGGCACCCCTGATAATTTCATGATTTTTCTTTATGACTCATTGGTTGTTTGGATCATCAATTTCAGTTAAATATATCATAAATTTATGCACCTGACTAATTTTGTTTAAGTAACTATTGCACACTTTCTGTAGATCCTATAAACTTCATTTTACTTCTCAAATATCACTGTGTTCATCTGCTATATGATATATTTAACTGAAATTGCTGATCCAAACAACCAATGATTTATAAAGAAAAATCATGAAATTATCAAGGGTGCCCAAACTTGTATGTATGTATGAATGAAATATAACACGTGTGTGTGTGTATATGTGTATATAATATGTGTTTCTTTGTCGGCTGGGAGTGAGAGGTGGGGGTGTGAGGGGTGTGAATCTGTCTCTCAAACCTGCAGTAGAAGTTCAGCTCCCCTGCCAGGTCTTTTTTTGCTTCAGCAGGGGGTGGTGGTAATCTGTGGCTGGTTATGTCTTGCAGACCTCTCCACATTGACAAAGGATCTTACCAACTTTTGGGAAAAGTCTCCTGTTTTGTCATAATTTATGCACAAATATTGAACATTCTAAAGGGCTCACAAACCTTCAAGCACTCCTGTAGATCTCCTACAACATGAATTATTAACTGTGAAATTTGATTAAACTTGTTCTTTACTGAAAATCCTGAGTACCTGAACAGCATCATTTTGTTGCATTTTATGATGTGTTTTCAATATTGACTTTCTTTTTCTCCCCCAGAAATAAATCACATCCTGGTGCAGGTCTTCTGCTCTGTGTGTCTGCCCTCCTGTACAGCTTAAATTTATCTTCACAAACACATCAGTAGGTGCTGGTGAGAAGAATACACGACGCTGCTGATATCAGGACAGAACATATAAGGACATGGCATCCAGAAGAAGCTCTGATATTCTCAGTGGAAACACTTCAGAGACATTACCACAGAAAACTGGATTTTACCTCTGTTCTGAATGTGGGAAGAGTTTTGGTCGACAGAGTGATCTCCAAACCCACCAGAGCATTCACACAGGAGAGATACCATATCAGAGTACAGAGTGTGGGATGGTCTTCAAGGAAACAAGTCATTTGAAAGACCACCAGTGCATTTACACAGGAGAGAAACCCTATAACTGTACAGTGTGTGGGAAGAGTTTTAGTCAACAGATTGTACTCCGTCGCCAACGTGTTAAGAAGGGAAAGAAACCGTATCACTGTACAGAGTGTGGAAAGTGTTTTACTCAAAATAGTAGTCTCCAAACACACCAGCGCATTCACACAGGAGAAAAGCCGTATCACTGTACAGAGTGTGGAATGAGTTTTAGTGAAAAGGTTTGTCTCAAAAGACACCAGCGCATTCACACAGGAGAGAAGCCGTTTCAATGTACAGAGTGTGGAAAGAGTTTTAGTCACCGGCTTTGTCTCCAAGCACATCAGCGTATTCACACGGGAGTGAAACCGTATCACTGTACAGAGTGTGGAAAGAGTTTTAGTCAACCGAGTAGTCTCCAAAGACACCAGCTTATTCACACTGGAGTGAAACCGTATTACTGTACAGATTGTGAGAAGAGTTTTAATCAACAGAGTAGTCTTCAAAGACACCTGCGTATTCACGCGGGAGTAAAACCGTATTACTGTACAGAGTGTGGCAAGAGTTTTAGTCAACTGACTGGTCTCCAAACACATCAACGCATTCACACAGGAGAAAAGCCTTATCAGTGTACAGAGTGTGGCAAGAGTTTTAGTCGACAGTTAAGTCTCCAAACACACCAGCACATTCACACAAAAGACAAGCCATAGTTTTGCTCAAAGTGTGGGAAGAATTTTTGTAGTCCAACTAGTGTCAACAGGCACAAATGCATTAGGAAGGGGTCAGAAAGCACAGACTATTAGGAAGCTACGAGGGACAGAGCAAATCTGTATTGTAGATTTTTAGATATTAGATGTTAAATGTTGGATCTGCCTTAGCCAACTCTGGAAATGGATGCAAAGAGAACTCCTTCAAAGCTGTATATCTTGCAACTATCAGAGCAGGGCTGCTGAGTTCTAAAGACTGTGGGTCTCCTCTGTTGCATCATTCACTAATTCAAAATCCCCTCTGCAAGAAACATTACAAGAACTGTACAAGATTTCTAGAAGCTTTGGATGGAGTTGTGTAAAGTAAGCCGTCACTGCACTCTGGAGCAGTGGAAACATGTTCTCTGGAGTGCTGAATCATGCTTTACTATCTGGCAGTCTGATGGATAAACCTGGGTTTTGCAGATTCCAGGCGAACGCTACTTAATAGAATGCAGAGCACCAGCTGCAATGTTTGGTGGAGGAGTGGTAATGGACAGGGGCTGTGTTTCAGGGTTTGGGTTGAGTGTGATAACACTACAGCAAAAAAGGAGATCTTATGTAGTTATATTCTTCCAGTGTTATGGCAAAGGTGCAGAATAGACATGTCTCTGCACAAAGCAAAGTGAATAAGGAGATGGTTTGGTGTAAAGAAGTTCTTTTGGCCTACATAGGATCCTGACCTTTGGGGTGAATTAGAACACTGATTGGGAGCCAGACCTTCTTGTCCTACATTAGTACCCGACTTTTGTCGTGATGGGCACAAATTCTAACAAACACATTCCAAAGTCTTATTAAATGCCTTCTGAAAAGAACAGAGGTTTAATACCCATAAAACAGGGGAACTAAATATTAATGCCCATGATTTTGGAATGGGATGTCAAAGAATCAAATTTTGGTGTGGTCATAAACTTTTGGAAATGTAGTGTATGAAAAACACTGAAGCAGGTATCACTAAAAGCCAACGGTTCTTCCTTGTGTGATTTGTATTCCTGTATAATTATATTTTAATGACCGTGTATTTTATATTTGCATTGTGAGTTCCTGTATGTTTTATGATTTAAGCATGAGAGAGCAGTGGCACCATATCTCAAGTGTTGGTGGGAAATATGAATTTGGGGCCATTAAAATCTGGCATTGTAAGAGGAATGACTGTGTAGAATATTTGTACGATACTTTTTAAAAAAAAATAAGATGCTGTATGTCAAATAAAAGGCATAACCGTCAAACCTGATTTTGTAATAAGTGCATTGAAAGCTCTTTTTAAAATTGCAAAGATGCTTACCATTGGGAGTGTACACAGTGTTACCACCCATATGTCTCAAATCCCATAATCACTTAAGTGTATCAGTTCGTAGTGGGCAAAACCAATAAAAAAAAAACAACTTATTTGGATAGCACTTTTCAAAACAAACATACATACATAGTGCCATTTGATTTCAAGTAAACATAAGAAACTTGTGCTATAAACAAATGGACCAGTCTCAGTAACTAAATCCCTCAACTTAACGACATCCTTACGGGCTGACCTACATTCCCTAAAGATGAGCGCACAAGTCATGGTTGGCCAGAGGGGCTGGGAGGAACGGGGGGAGACACTGGGGGGAGAGTGCCTACTCCGGGCCACCGCCTCAGCCCATGTCGACTCCCCGCGAGGGGTGAAGCAGGGAGGACTCGGGCAGGAAGCGGGTTCCCAGGCAAGGATGTCTGCCGTAGCCGACGAATGATGCTGGGAGAGTCTGGACAGCACGTAGTCGGGGAGAGCCGGCACGTAAGCCATGAAGTGGACAAGCAGGGACTCCTTCTGCTGTACTCTCTTAGACAGGCAGCGGAAGTCCTCAGTCAACCGAGCGATCTGCAGCCTGGAGTCTTCCAGCTCAGATATGATGTCTCCATTGGGCATGATGTCGTTGGAGCTCTTCTCTAACCTTAGTGTTTTAAACTAGTAGAAGGCCTTGGTGTATTAAAAATATTCTTTGTAATTTTCTTCCCCATAATTTAAGATCCTAATGATGCCCAAATGAGAAAACTGTTTTTTACGCAATACAATAGAACTAAATTTAATATTATATGTTAAACATAAGGCACGGCATTATATATTATTATACTGCAGCTAAGTCATGGACAGCCACCCAAAATTCATTCGACACATCACTGGAAAACATCAGAAAAACATTTTTATTTTGCAACAATCATTAAAATAAATTTTAACATATTTAACAGTCAGGAACTTCTTGTTCTGAATGTCATCATTTAAAATGTACCTCCCTTGCTATGTGTTGCATAGAAAAACCAAGGCATCTACATCTTACTCTCTTAGATTCCACAGTGGTCCATCCTGCAAAACGTATTTCTTTTTTTGGAGTGAAGGAAAGCACTGCTTTGTGAGGGATGATCTCAAAAGTTCTTGTCTAAGAAAAGACAACCTTCAGTGAATAACAGGAACAGTCTAGGTACAACCAACATGCGAATTAGGGCTGGTGGAATTGCATAATTCTCTACTAGTACATGTTACATTGTATTTACCTCACTTCTGTCCAGAACACTGCCTCTGCCATTCATTAGATTTTCAATAAACCATATTCCACATTCCATCCATTGCTTTAGTACAGAACAACATTTTCTTTTTCAGTATATCTGCTATTCCAGGTGTGTTATGGAGATAATAAAATATGTTTATAGATCAGTTTCCAGTGTGTTAGGACTTGGTGAAATGTACATGTACAAAATCCATAACAAATTTGTGAAACCAGGATAAACCAACTGCTTTTTAAAAAACTTTTAAGGTGTTATTCCTAGGGTCAAAATCAGTCACAGAATCCACATTCCATCACGTCTGGTCCGCTATGGGCACGTTCCCAATGCAGCCCTTCCACTGAGCATTAGGTATACACAGCGCTGGGCACGCAGTTATAACATCATTAGTTGTGTGTGTGATCGTCTGGTGCTGGTCAACCCAGGGGATAAGGCTGAGCCTCGTTAGCCCTTAACCAGGTTGCTAGGCACCTGACGACATGTCTACCTGTTGAGTGTTTTAGTTAAATTATATTAGTTACTAGGTTTATTGTTTGCTTCGTGTGATTGGGTGTCTGGGTTTGTGAGTGAGTTTAAGGCCCAGCCAATTGAGGAGGTACGTTGTATGGTCACCAAGCTCCTACAATCAGCCAACTTGGATTTGTATGCTTTTACTTTGTATTTGTAAATTGTATGCTTGTGCTTCCAAGAAGGGGTAGCATGCCTACAGAAGGATTCGCAGGACTTCCAGAGTGCTCTCCAAGAGGTGGTGGAGAGCGGGACAGTTTCCAGTGGAGCAGTGTGATACTGATTGCATTCACTTTGTGCATCTCTCCCCTTCTGTGTGTGTGTCACAGGCGTGAGCGGTGGAGTTTCCCCTGAATTGCGTAACTCCACAAGTAAGGAGTAGGAGCACGGACTTCTGGAACTAGAAGGCTTGCTACAGCTCATTTCATTTGGCGCTGGCGCCAAGAGTCCGGCTCGGAGGAAGTTCCTTCCCTTAATCCAGTTTTACTAAACTCGTTCTTTGGGGGCTCAAGGAATTCGATCTTTGATTTGTTTATTAAAAAATCTTATCTCCTCTAAAGCTGTGTCCTGCACGTGTATCTGCTCATACACGCTCGTCGTGACACATTTTTTTTCTGCAGTCTCCCTTGATAGTATGATTTAAAACAGTTCATCAGGTTAATTTAATTTGTAAGGTGATATATTGTTTCCTCCAAATTAAGTAAAAATTAGCCTGGTTATCTGTTTTGATCATACTTTTCGGGAATAGCCAGAGAATGTGCTGGATGAGTAAATCTGAGTAAATCTAAAATTTAGATAAATCCTTGTTACCATATACTGTATTAAATTATTATTAAGCAAATGTGACTTGGATCTGCAAAATTGTCAGCACATAGATCGTCTTGCACTAAAGTGCAAGCTGACAGTTTTTCATTGCTTTTTGCAGATTTCCAGATTCCCATATTATTTTCCTTGGAGATTTTAACAAACCAAAACTAAACCCTGAACTTCCTAAATACAGACAGCATATTAACTGCCCCACCAGGGACAATATCACACTGGACCACTGTTACACCACTTTAAAAGTGTCACGGTTCTGGTTCGTGGCCACCAGAGGGCAACCACGGACCCCTTCTGGAGAGGTGTTCCTCGTCCAGAGGGAGATGTGGACATTTCTCATTGGGTGTTGGGTTGTCACCATATGTATATATGTCACGCCTGGTTGGGTTCTCTGGCACGAGTGCATTCTGTCACGGCGGACTTACGTCCGAGAGGAAAGGACGAAGCACAGGCACGGACTTCCATAACAATACTTTAATGATAACAGGACTAGAACATAAACTGGCTCGGTGGCCAGAAAGATGAGTAAGGGTAATGAGGGTTAAACAAAGGAAGGCTAGGGTTAAACTAAGGAAGACTGAACTGGCAGGATATAACTGAGGAAGGTAGGTTCGAGGAGATGGAGATAAGGAGAGGAAACGTGAGCGTATGCACTCGTGCCAGAAAACCCAACCTGGCGTGACATATATACATATGGTGACAACCCAACACCCAATGAGAAATGTCCACAGGTGGCAGGCCCACCATCCAAGGCGGCGGTGGGAGAAGAGGTGAAAGCCGTGACCGCCACACCGGGACGGAGGCTGAGGTTGGTGAGGCGGAGGCCAGGGCGGCGGCCACGGCTGGTGAGGCTGAAACATCCGGCACGGAGGCTGACGTCGAGGCTTGGGTGGCCAGCGCGGCGGCCGGCGTGGAGTCAGGAGCTGAGGTGCCAGATGCAGGGGCTGATATGGCATGGGGACCGGCGCTGGGTCCGGAGTTGAGGTGTCAGAATTCGGTGGGCCCGAGGCAGGGACCGGACCTGGAGTAGGGGTCGGAGAACCCTGTGCGGGAACCTTCGCTGGCCCTCTGGTACAGGGAGCTTACTTATTAGTATGGTCTGAGACTGTCTTCTAGCAGTCACGGACTGGAACTGTGATAGAGTCCTCTCCAGAAGGGGTCCATGGTTGCCCTCTGGTGGCCACGGACCAGAACCGTGACAAAAAGATACCTTTGGCTCTTTTCACTGGGCAACTTTGGGACATTCTGATCACTGGTTGTGGGAACTGCAGGACGTTTTGAAGCTGCATCTGATAGACTGGATGAGCTGACAGACACTGAGACATCAGTTTTTGTGTAGAGGTCTGTGTGTGTGGCAACCAAGACCTTCTGCACATACAACCATGGTTCACTCCCAAACTGCAACATCTTCGCCAAGCCAAGGAGGAAGCCTGTAGGAGTGGGGACAGGCAAGCCAGGAACAAAGTGGCTAAAAGAAACTACTCTGAGAAGCTGAAAGAACGGCTCTCAACCAACAGTCAGTGTGGCGAGGTCTACAAGACATTACCAGCTACAGACCACACCCACCCCCTGCTGAAGCAAACAAAGACCTGGCAGACGAGCTGAACACCTTCCACTGCAGAGTTGAAATGAAAGGATTCAAACCCCTCTCCCACGTCACCCAGGAGACAATGACCTCCATCACACCTCTCACAGAAGATATTCCATCATAGATTATTGCATAATCCCAATGTGTTCCTTAAGTGACGTGTTTTTCCGTGGGAAATTGATGAGCATTTGGTCGATCTCTTTCAGAAGCTCATTATCAAGACGCAGGACCAAAGCAGCAGGTTTTCTATGGGGCAGCCTTACATAATGCCTCTAGGCAGATTAAATCTGTGGGATGTACCTCCTATCAGTTTAACAGAACTACGGCAATTCTTTAAAAATAATTCTTGTAATATTAGTTTTTAATAAATGTCCAGGACTAGCCTGAAAGTGTTTATACTGTTTCTTTTTGTCATGAAACTTGACTGAGCATATTCAGTATTTAAGTTTAGAACCAACTTGAGTATAGTAATAATGCAAATATCTTGTAGTCGTTATTGAGTAAACTAATTGGATGCCATTTGTCAACAGTTTGTTTGGGCACGGAAGCAGTAAACTACTGAGTCATGATAGATTGGAGGCATTCATTTGCAATACATTCTGTAAACACTTCAAATAAGAAGGCACCTGTTTTGTTAACAAGTCATTTTTAAAACTCTGAAGTCAATACATTTTTAAGAAGATTAATTGCATTCTTAACTTCAAGTGTAAATGGTTTATCACACAACTTTTGTTTCATCCCTGTCAATTGATGTGACAGACAGTTCAAAAAGTGTCACCTGATAATTACCAAAACTTACAGCTACATAAATTTTTGTCTTGACTGCATGCAAGACTGGTGCAAGAAACTTTGAAACAGATGCAGGAATTCAGTGGAGAGATAGATAATGTTTAATACATACAGTTTGATCACAACAATGAATAAACAAATCAGAAATGTCAAAAAACAGTGAAGGAAACTCAACTCACAAACTCAAGCACAGGCTCACTACAGAGTAAACAGCTTGGAAAATGAAAACACAGTCATTGGGCAAAATAGTAAAACTCATTCAAACCAGAGTAATAATGAGATTTGATTATAATTTTCCATTTGTGAGTTATAACCATAAATAATAAAAGGTTGGTTAATTTAAGCAGAAGTGGGCGTGTTCCTGAAGCAGACTCACATATTTTACCTGATTAAATGAAAGATGAAAAATAGATTATTTAAATGGTGAAGGGAGGACACATTTTCATTTTAATGTGAAAGTTTTCCAAAAGGGTTATTTCACTTGTTGGACCCTCTGCTGTGGATCCTCAGGTTCTGCTGAAGTTCTGGTGATGAGAGCTGCTTCTCAGGAGCCTATGGGAATGTAGGGAGCCTTGTTTGTTGGAATACATGTAGGATTTTGTGTCATTTTTCACGTGGTCATAGAGAGAAACCTGGCAATCCAGCAGATGGCAGTAATTCCACACTTGTGGTTCTCCATGGCCACAGCGGAGAAGAAGATTCAGGTCTCCGCTCCCACAGTGTGTTTGCAGTGTTGTAGGTAAGGTGTTCTGTTCAGATCCGCTGTGTTCACAGCTTGTTTCGCGTTAGAGAAGTGCTGGAGAATTGTTCTGCAAAATGTACATTTCTGAAAAGGAGGAAAACGTGTGAGGGAACACAGAAGCAGCGTTTCATTCAGTCTTGAATAGGATTCCCCTGAGCTCTTGCGTGGTGTTGCCAGATGTCACGTGAGAAACAAGACCATTGGGCTCAAAAAACAAATAAAAAGCCTCAAACAGACGAGTTTAGTTATCAAAATAGGTGTGGAACTCGTCCTCTCACTTTCTAAACATTATATTAGGTGCCTATGAGTTTTGCTTGGCACTCTGTGTGCGTTTGTTTGTTAAAGAGAGAGAGAGAGAGAAATCTTCTGATTTATAAGCAACGATTTCAAAAATACTTTAATTTGTTTTAAGAATTAAAACAAAACCAACTGGCTTAAAGAAAATGAGGACCAAATAATTTAATTATTTAATGAATGGAAATGAAAGTAAAGAAGTTGCACAGGACAAACTGACCAAGTAATTTTATCAATGGGGACAAAACCTTCAGCTCACTTTTTTTCTGCTCCCTAATGTGCTTCTCTTATGTTTGTCATAATTAATAAGATCCACGTGATATACATGGATTTCACATTTGCAGTGTTTTTTGGGTTTTTTTTTTTTGTTATTGGTCCTCTGGCATTGTTACCAATGTTGGTAAAAAAAAAAAGCTCCATCAGTCAGTTTTTGTTGTGCTTTGTATGGGGAAGGGAAGGTGTGGATTCTTAAACAGTTTACAACTTTCCCCAAAATCTTTGTATTCTTAAACTTGGATCTTTCTTAAGCACATGTAATTTACAAAATGGTTCTTTTTAGTAATCTTTCATTAAAAGGTTTTCAGGACACCGAATGTGGTTTTTAATATCAGAATCAGGAATCACGTTTATTGACCGAGAATGTGAGCAAGCCACATACAAGGAATTTGATTCCGGTTGATGGTGTCTCTTCTGGTTGTGGTGTAAAATCAGCAAACTGACAAAGATTCTTCACTCAGAACAAAGACTTTATTTTCTCCTGTAGAAGACCATTTACCTTATCAAAATGGGCAGAGTCCACCTCACCTGCTAACCATGTTATGGCTCTTCATAGTAAGACTGCATGACAACAGCCCTGAACATGCGCTTTGTGGTCTGAACAAAACACTTTATCTAAAAACCTTTAGCTCGATAACATAGGGTTTGCACAAAATTTAATCATGTCATTGTGGTATTTAAAGACAGAATAATTCAAATGTAGGAATCATCAACTGAATATACTCATTTTATACTGATTTTTCTCTTACACTTTCAAGCACAACAGTATAAAACAATAATATGCAAAGATGCAATGAACAGTATGCTAAACAATATAATACACCATAATATACAATCTACAATATGAATATACAATACAGATTTTTGTTTATAAATATAAAGATAAATAATATATGTACATATTATTTGTACATATGCTTAATCTAATTCTAAACACGTGTATAAATTAACAATACAATGATAAACAACCTAGATTTTATGTACAGAAAATACAAAGAAGTACAGGATGTATAACACAAAGTGTACATAAAGTGCAATGGCAGTACTGTAGGTGTGAAACAGGTCAGCCATTTAGGAGGATGATGGCGAGGGGAAAGAAACTGTTCCTGTGTTGGCTGTGGGTGAGAGGTGTGTGAATCTGTCTGTCTCAAACCAGCAGTAGAATTTCAGCTCACATGCCTGGTCTTTGTTTGCTTCAGCAGGGGGTGGGGGTCGCATGTGTCTTGCAGACCTCTCCACACTGATGCAGGGTCTTATCAACTTTTGGGGAAAAGCCACTGTTGTTTTGTCATTTATGTACAAATACTGAACATTCTAAAGAGCTCACAAACCTTCAAGCACTCCTACAACAGGAACCGTCAATTTAGATTAAACTTATTTTTTCCTCTCAACCTAAAATCTTATTTTTTTTATTCAATCAGTGACTTAACTGAACAGGATCATTTTGTTGCATTTTATGATATTGTCTTTCTTTCACTTCTCCAGAAATAAATCACATCCTGGTGCAAGTCTTCTGCTCTGTGTGTCTGCCCTCCTGTACAGCTTAATTATACCTTCACAAACACATCAGTAGATGCTGGTGAGAAGAATACACCACGCTGCTGACATCAGGACAGAACATATGAGGACATGGCATCCAGAAGAAACTCTCATATTCTCAGAAGTAACATTTCAGAAAAACTACCACAGAAAACCAGAATTTTTCTCTGCTCTGAATGTGGGAAGAGTTTTAGTCAACAGAGTGATCCTCAAACCCACCAGTGCATTCACACAGGAGAGATACCATATCAGAGTACAGAGTGTGGGATGGTCTTCAAGGAAAGAAGTCATTTGAAAGAACACCAGTGCATTCACACAGGAGAAAAGCCATATCACTGTACAGTGTGGAAAGAGTTTTAGTTATCAGACTAGTCTCCAAAGACACCAGCGCATTCACACAGGAGTGAAACCATATTACTGTTCAGAATGTGGGAAGGGTTTTAGTCAAAAGATTAGTCTTCAAACACACCAGCGCATTCACATAGGAAAAGACTGTATTTTTATTCACAGTGTGTGAAAAATTTCCATAATCTAACTAGTGTCAATAGGCACAAATGCATTAGGAAGGCAGCAGAAAGCAGATTAAACTTTTTTATTCCTCTCTACCTAAAGTCTTTATTTTTTTGTTCAATCAGAGACTTAACTGAACAGGATCATTTTGTTGCATTTTATGATAGTCTTTCTTTCACTTCTCCAGAAATAAATCACACAGCAAAGATTGTTTCTATAAACCTGTACGCCATACAACTATCAGAGCAGGGCTGCAAAGTTCTCAAGACTGTGGGTCTTGTCTTTTGCATCATTCACTACAGAGCTCCAAATCCCCTCTGCAAGAAACATCACAAGAACTGTACATGAGAAGCGTCATGAAATGAGTTTCCATGGCCAAGCAGCTGAGGCAGTAAGTCATCAGTGATATCTGTTATGTTTGTTTGGTCAAGAAGCTTTATTCTGTTCTCATGGTTCGGGAAACGCACTGGCCATAATTTTTCACCAAACTGAAATGCTATGATGAGATTTCAACTTAATGTCCAAGTGGACAAATCGTGAATTGGGTTTATTTGGGAAGATTAATGCCGAAAGAAAACATGGGAAGTAACGATCAGTGCAAAATTTCAAACTGGAACACAAGAGAGAACAAGCGAGGGACTGCAAAAGTCAGAATACGAGAGGAAGACAGAAGATGCACCCTAGAGGCCTTGAGGAAGCCACAGATGCTGGAGACAAGACTTTATACATTTAGCATGTCAAATTAAAATAATATAAATTAGTTTTCAGTGCTGGTTTTGGTTGTAAGCTGTAGTTTATGCTATTTTCTGACTGATGGCGGTTTGTAAGATGATTTGAGTGTTTAGATCACAAACCCGCTCTGTTTCTGGTACTAAAGTGATGGTCAAAGTCAGTGATGTGAGTTTACAGAGTATCAGATCTGTCATTTTAAAGTTTGTCTGGTGCACCAGAGCGCTGTTATCATGAGGTAGAAATGAAATCATTCAGCTTCAGATCAGAAGAGAAAACTTAAGTTTTCAAGGTTTTAAACAGCCTGTTGCTATAAAACAGACTATTAGCATATTTGTTTTTGCTTCACAAAATATTCAGTGTGAAGGACATTTGGTGTAGGACATCAGGTTCTCTGTTTCTCTGCCCTTCTTTAATGCTGATTTCACTCATTTGAGCTTGGCGTGTTCAAAGTGATTTATATGCAGTGAACTGTTTATTATTTATGCAAAGTTGATTTGTACAAGATGTGAAAAGTGTATATAAAGATGAAGAATTATAGTTCTACACAGTGATAGATGTGTTTGCTGTTTGATTATTATAGCAGGGTATAAACCACATATTACTGTGTTTATTGCTCTGATGGAAAAAGGGAATATTCATTCAGTGTTAAAGAGGAGATACTCTGAGAGATCAAAGACCAGTGATGCTGTTAACTATTCACATGAATCTTCATAACTATTTCATGTCAGAAGGCCTGGAAAATACACTAACAGTAACAGTATCTGAAGATGTCAGTGGTATAAACACAGCAGTAGCACTGCAGTTTATCAGTCTCCGCTAAACACCCTCACTATCACTAGTTCAGCAACAGATCAGGATCAGTACTTGTGTAGAGGAGAGAGAGATTACAGACCCACATCATCACAGGACAGTAACAGAGTGTACAGAGTCTGCTTAAGGAGCACATACAAGCCAATGGTCAACACATTCAAAACAACAGTGACAGAGAGGTCTACAGAAATGAGTCCAATAGTTGGGTAGCTCCACTCCCATTCAGGCAACCGAGACAACGCTTACCTAACAATTACCAACAAGTAGTCCAACATTTCACATCACTCCAACGCAGTCTAAATAAGAGACCAGAGATCCTACAAAAGTATGTATGCTTCATGGGAAAGATTCTGGAGAACGATAATGCAGAGGTAGCACCACCGTTGAGACAGAACGAAGCATGTTGGTTTCTTCCAACATTTGGGGTGTTTCATCCACGAAAGCCAAGTCAAATCAGGGTGGTATTCGACTCAAGCGCTAAGTGTTTTGGAGTTTCTCTCAATGATGTGCTTCTCACAGGTCCTGATCTTAACAACATGCTGCTTGGAGTACTGATGCGATTCCGGAGGGAAAAAGTAGCTATACTAGCAGACATACAGCAGATGTTTCACTGTTTCATAGTGCAACCAGATCACAGAAATTACCTGAGGTTCCTATGGTACAAGGACAACGACGTGACCAAAGAAGTCACAGACTATAGAATGAAAGTCCATGTTTTCGGAAATAGCCCGTCTCCAGTCGTAGCCATTTATGGACTCAGGAGAGCCATCTGAGAGGGTGAGAGAGAACATGGAAATGACACATTTAACTTTGTGGAGCACCACGTTTATTGTGTATGATGGTTTTCACTCTGTCCCATCTGATGATGAAGCCATTGATCTGTTCCGTAGAACACAGTCTTCACTCGTTGAATCGAATATCAAGCTTCACAAGTTTGCTTCTAACCGCCAAAAAGTCTTGGAAGCATTCCCTCTGTAAGGCTGTGCAGCAGTTGAAGGGAAAGTGGATCTCAGTGGAGAAGTTGTGCCCACTCAGCATAGTTTAGGCCTTCTGTGAGAAGTGACAAGTGACACATTCACCTTTTCTGTGGCAAACGTGGTCTAGCCATTCACTCTTCGTGGTGTCCTCTCCACGATAAATAGTATCTTTGACCCAGTGGGTTTCCTGGCACCAATTACAACCCAGGGAAGAACTCTTCTCCAACAACTCACAGCCGAGCTATCGGATTGGGACACGCCACTCCCTGAAGATAAGATTGGCAGGTGGAAAGTCACGACTCACTAGAGAGCTTAAGACACCTTCATGTACCACGTACGTATACACTGACTTCTTTAGCCAAAGCAGTACACGTAGAACAGTACACATAGTGCTTTTTCTGATGCGTCTACCAAAGCTATTGGTGCTTTGTCGTACCTGAGAACTGTACAAGAGAATGGAGAAGTGCAGGTTGGATTTGTGATGGGAAAGTCCAAGCTTGTACCTCTGTCTGAACCAACGATTCCAAGGCAGGAGCTTTGTGCAGCCGTTCTAGCTGTGGAAATGGTAAACATGATTAGAGATGAATTGGATTCATTTGCATTTGCATTTACATTTGCGGCATTTAGCAGACGCTTTTTTTTTATCCAAAGCGACTTCCAATCCCTAACTACAGGGGACAGTCTCCCTGGAGCACTTGGGTTTAAGGGTCTTGCTCAGGAACCCAGTGGTGGTGTGCTGAAGGTAGGATTCGAACCCATGACCTCTTGGTCCACTAGGCCACCACCACCCTACCTTCAAAGCTAGATTCCATGAAATTCTACACCGAAAGCAAGGCAGCTCTGGGTTACATCTACAATGAGTCCAGATGCTTCTATGTGTACGTCCATAACAGGGTTCAGCGCATTCGTCAAACTACAAAGCCTGAACAATGGCATTATGTATGCACAGAGGATAATACTGCAGACCATGCATCAAGGTCTGTTCCTGCCTCGCTCCTGGCAGAGACAACATGGTTTACAGGACCTCACTTTCTCATGAACACTCTCCCTCGGATCAGAGGATACTCTCCCTCGGATCAGAGGAGAGTCAACCTTTTGATCTAGTTGAACCAGAGCTGGATGTGAATATCCGTCCTTTAGTGAGAAGCTATTCAACAGAATTCAGAGAGAAAGGCCTCAACACAGAACACAGATTCTCTAGTCTGAACTCTCTCATTCGAGCCATAGTGTTTTTAATACACAATGCAAGATCCCAAATTAGTTCCAAGCACACAGACAAGTGTAAAGTATGGCATAGGTGTGATCTTCCTCGCACTCCAGAAGAATTGCGTCAAGCAAAGGAAGTCATCATTGTCGCTGTGCAGAAACAAGCATTCCCTAAGGAATTTGAAGCTTTGATGACGAACAAATCAGTTCATCCATGCAGCAATTTTCGTCACCTCAGTCCAATCCTGCAGAACAATCTCATCTGTCTTGGAGGTCGACTGAAAAATGCAAATCTGGATATTGGAGAAAAGAATCCAATAATCCTCCCAAAGGGCAATCAAGTTTCTTTGTTTTTTGTCAGACATTATCATGCTCAGGTCAAGCATCAAGGTCGCCACCTCACAGAAGGAGCTCTCAGAGCAGCAGGGTTCGGGCTCTTGGGTGGAAAAAGGCTCATTAGCTCTGTCTTACACAAGTGTGTAACTTGCCGCAAGCTCAGAGGCAAACTACAAGAACAACGCATGGCGGACTTGCCAGCAGTGCGTCTCCAAACCTGCCCTCATTTCACTTATGTATGGTTAGATGTTTTTAGACCTTGGTCTATGATCACAAGACGCACAAAGGGAGGATAAGCAGAGAACAAGCGCTGGGCTATTATGTTTTGTGTTCTAGAGCAGTACACATTGAGGTTATCGAATCGATGGATTCTTCAAGCTGCATTAACGCCCTGAGACGTTTCTTTGCGGTCAGAGGTCCAGCTAAACAGCTTATGTCTGACTGTGGTACAAACTTCGTAGGAGCGTGTAAGGAGCTTGGAATGAGCATGAACCATCCAGAGACCACAGTGCAGAGGTACCTAAACCAACAAGGGTGTTCATGTGTTTAACCCCCCTCACACCTCGCACATGAGAGGTTCTTGGGAACGACAAATTGGAGTAGCCAGAAAGATTCTGGACTCAGTGCTTCGTGAACAATGCACTCATTTAACGCATGATGTTTTATGCACATTAATGGCAGAAGTGACAGCCATTCTTAATGCAAGAGCACTAATCCCAGTTTCAAACGATCATGAGGATCCATTCATCCTATCACCTTCAATGCTGTTGAATCAGAAGGTTGGAGTCTCACCTGTACCAGGAAACTTCACAGACAAAGATCTTCTCACCAAACAGTGAAGACAAGTACAGGTTCTTGCCAATAGATTCTGGACTCGCTGGAGGCAAGAGTACGTACCAACTATGCAGTACCGCAGGAAATGGAAACCTGTCACACCAGAACTTGCAAGAAGGAGACGTTGTGTCTTCCTCAAAGACAGACAAGCTGCCCGCAATGACTGGCCTATGGCTGTGATTATGAAAACATTCCCTGGAGGGGACAGAAAGGTATGAAAGGTGGAGTTAAGAACAACCAATCAGGGACACTCAAAGACTTTCCTTAGACCAGTTTCAGAGGTTGTTTTGCTTTTTGTTAAAGACTAATATGTACTAGTTAGTGACCTCAAAGAGATCAGGCGTGGAGTGTGCTGCCTTCTAAGGCATCCTTTGAATGCACTTTTATTTTGAGGGTAAGAGGGTAAGGTTTAGGTAAGGTTATTTTGTACAGGAAGTTGCATCATGGTTCACTTCTTGTTTACATCTTGTAGTTTATCAAGAGCTCACCAGAATGTCTGAAGTTGTGTAATCTGTGTCGTGAGTACATAATTTCATAAGTTAAAGTGTTGTTAATATTAATGGCATTATTTGTGTAAAAATACATGCGGTAGTGTGTTTTACAAGATGCTTTATTTACAAGGGTTAAACACATGCAAACCAGTTATTTTTTAGGTTTTCCTGTGTTACAGATTACACTCTGTCTCTGTAAATGCATGAAGAGAGCCACAGTAAACAGCACGAAAACTCTACTACGACTCAAACCGTCATTTGCAAGTAGAGTTTAGATGGCTGTATAGCTTCAGTTCCCACACTGTAGTGAGGACAGCACACACCCCAACATCCCAGCATCAGCTGCAACATGTAACATGATGACACCAGTGCTGGGAGACTGAAGGGCATGTTATGAAGCTCCAACACATCATTTCAAACCGCTGAGACTTAAAACACAACCTCATTGGATGCCTCAAATTAGAGGACACAAATTGCTAAATCTGTTATTTCACTCAACAGATGGCTAAGACTGCGCTGGGTAAATTGGTAGGGGCTGTGAGGGTCACTCTTGAACTTTCAGCTGTGGCTTTGATGGGGATTGATCTCACAACTTACTGATGATAAAGTCAATGCTTAAATAACCAAGGCACTTGGAGGGGCTGGAAGTTACTGGAGGTTGGACTTGCCAAGATGTCTTTTTACAGAGGTCTGCTTATTTTCCTGGTAAATTAATTGTAAAAGTAGTCCACAAAGTAAACAGTTTAATTAATTTACCCAATTAGCTGAGTGACCAAAAATTAGGCACTTAAGAATATGATTGATTGTTCAAGTTGCAGCCCCGCAACAGTCCCTTTAAAGCGGTCACCAACCCTGGTATTGGAGATCTACTTTATTGAGAAATCTAGCTCCATCCACAGTCTGCTTTGGGCTTCTTCAGAAGTCCTTGATTGGCAGGAGGTTTAGTAAGGGAGGACGCAGGACCTCTAGGAGGAGGGTTTGTAGCCACTGCTTTAGAACAAGCTAAACAATCAATCATGTCCAAGCGGGGTTGATTGATTCATTAATTTGCTTGCTTTAAAGCAATGGTTACCAACCCTGGTCCTAGAGATCTACCTTCTTGAGAAGTCCAACTCCAGCGAGAGTTTGTTCTGGGATTCTTCAGAAATCCTTTTGACTGGAGTGTTAAGTAAGGTGGGTTGTTCAGTGGCTACTGCTTTAAAGCAAGCAAATCAATAATTCAATCAGTCAGTCTTGGATGGGCAACACAGCATCTACAATCCCTTTAAACCACACAAACAAACACAGAAACCAGAGACAGCATCCTCACCCTGGACGATGAGGTAGACGTGTGCAATGCGGGGCTGGTTCCGTGCCTGAAAGCTACACGTGTATGGGCCCTCATCCGCCACAGCCACCCGCTCGATCTGGATGGAGAAGTCGCTGTCGTTGCTGTTGAGCAGAGACACTCGCGAGTCCAGGGACCACTTATCCGTCCCCGCGAACAGGATGTTGGAGCGATTCAGCCAGGCCTTATGGGTAACTTCCTCATCGATCTTACATCTGCGTGGAGCAGGGTATGAGGTTAACATGGTAGGAAAGAATATATAGACAGCTACTGTAATTACGGTCAATAATATACAGCACTCAGGGGTGTAAATCTCTGACATAGAATCATGTCAGTCATGGATGGTTTACAGCAATGGGTTGATAACATACACAAACTTTTATCTGGATTTATTTATCATCATAATAAGTAAGTAAAGTAAAATGGCCCTTATAGTCACATGGGACAACAAACAGTGTGAACAATGTAAAATTCTTTCTCTGTATTTAACCCATTCTCCTGAGTGAAGAGGTGGGCAGCCAGTGATGCAGTGCCCAGGGAGCAGTGTGTGGGGACAGTTTCTTGCTAAAGGGTGCCTCAGTGTTGCCACTGACAGTCCTGGGATTTAAACCAACAACCTTCCGATTGCAGGTGCAACGACCAGGACACTTATATTTGTTTATATTTGTAATATAAGCATTTTTTCCATAACTCTTAAACTGCAACCAGGAAATATTTGCTCTTTTTGCCTCTGTGTTGTTGGTTGATGTTCGTCTGATGAGCATTGTGATTTGGAGATAATGACACATAACAGACCGCTAACAAACCAGTCTCAACCCAATGGGATAGTTTGCGTCTTCTCACACTAGATGTCAGTACCGAGTTCCTGTTTGTGGCGGGAGTGAAAGCGGCACATCTCTGGTTGAAAACCTCAGGAGATCACGGTGCCCCAATTCATGTCGACTTTGACTTTCACTTGCTGCATCATGATATCAGATCAGAGCTGTGTGTGTGTGTGTGTGTGTGTGTGTGTGTGTGTGTGTGTGTGTGTGTGTGTTTTGCTGTAGGAGGGCTGAATGCTGGCTGTTCCTGCTTTGTGGTGTGGCAATACAGGACTTCAGTAGTTGGCTGAGAGCCTGAAACTGAGTTGTTTATGTCTGTGAGTGGCAAATTGGCAAACAGAAAACAAAAAGGGTTGAAAGCAAACATCTCTGACAGATCTGAGTTGAGGTAAATCAGCTAGAGGGTTGATGGACAAATGTATGGGTCAGAAGCACATGCATGCAAAAGACAAGAATCGGTCATTGCATTACAAACACATGGTCCTGTTGTATGAACTCAGTGTTACTGTGGTGGTAAAAACACTCTGAATTCAAGGGGGCAATAGAGAAAAAATCCAAGTGTCTGAAAATAGGATCTACAGTTTTTCAAGCATGTGAACTGTCGCAGAGCTTATGCTTTACTTTTATAAAGGAATAAAGTTTGAACCAGAGAGTGAACAAGGTCTGGAGGCCTTCTTTCCTGCTGCCTGTTATTTCCCCTGTATTTTCTCATATTTTTTTCTGTTTTCCCCTCCTCTGTCAATAAACAAACCCCCACCACACCCCCACCCTCCCAGACATACAAGAACACCTGCTTTCGACAACCGAAATCACTCCCTTTCCCGACAATTGAAAACAATGGAAGGTCGACTGAACATTTCTGTTATTTTCAAACCCCAGTGTTGACAGGTATGGACAAAATTGTGAAACAGGTGTGAGGAGGGAGAACAGAGGCTTATGAGGCTGGATGCGAGTAAATGGAGGAAACCTGTTTGTGGATGAAAGTCTTTTTATAAACAACATCGCCCTGTCGTTCATCTTAAAGACAATTTCTGTCATACGTCAATCTGGTAATGAACCATAATTCATATAAAACTAAAATACAAAGGAGACGAGTCACATTAGTGGATGACTTGCTTATATATAATGTGATCTAACTAATTTGGCTGGTCCATAAATATCCACATTCCCTACAGTTACATTATAATATATTTTGAATATCCAAGAATGGTTGAAATTAGCTTGCTGCTTAGCTCAGTATCAGTCATTACGTACCACTGCAGCTAGGAAGTTTATACAGCTGTAATTAGTTTGCTACACATGTGTAATTAGACAAGAGAAAGTATGCTATTTCAACATTCGGTATTTTATAACTACATGATTAAAAACTGAATGCATGTGTATTTACTAAGTTATGTGTTTTATAATGAAGTCTTATGTGATTGAAATAAAGAATCTAATTAATTACAATTAGATATAAATTCATTACAATTTATATAAATTAATCACACATTTTTGCTGTAAAAATATTTTGGCATATGAGTGAATGAATAATCACATTACAGACTTTCAACGCGTTTTTAATTTAATGACTGTTTTTGCACTGTTCATGTGCAGGAATGGTCACAGCAATCAAATTATGCAGCCTTGTCTAAAAATGCTACCCAGAAGTTTACACCATTTATACAGTTCATAGTCAGTTAACATTAATAATGATGAGAAATAGGGAAATAATATGCAAATAATAAGCAGGGTGTTCTGGTGATTTATGCTGCCTTGTCAAAAAATGCTACCTCAGTGCAAATTGACAGCAGAGTCTATCGATTCAAGCTACCCTGTGGAAAAATGCTGCCATGAGTCCCAGGGTAGCACAGATTCCCAAGACTGTGGAACTGTACACGTGCTTGATGGGTAGCATTATTCGACAGAACACCAGTACGGGTTAAAGTCACATGATGTGATTAATCAGTGTTAATTTTTTTCTGTGATTAATTGACCAAAATTAACTGTTTAATTCGACACCCCTAATAATTACATTAGCAGTATTACTGTAATCCATCTCTAACAGTAGAAACAGTAGATAGATTGTCATTGCAGTATTATTGCTGTGTAATTACACTGTTATAGGCTTTTAATAGAAAATGAAAAGTAAATGCATAATTACACTGTTATTACACAGCTATGAGAACAAGTATCTGTAATAATAGAGCAATTACACCTGTTACTACACTACAATTACACTTATTACAGCACTTTCTTTGGACTGTCTGTAATAACATATGATGGTTGGTTTTAAGTTCAATCTAAACATTCATAAGTATTTTGAGCAGAGGTGCATGTGCAACATTGTGGACTCACCTTAGAATGACGCTTTCTCCTTCCAGCACTGTGATGTTGTCGGGCAGGTGGCTGAACTCCACTGCCTGGACACTGCTGGGTCCTGCCAAAATAAATTAGAAGGGGGAAAGAATGCAGTTATTCCACCAACAGACGACCTGTCTACCTGTGCTGATACCCCCTGCGCTGATACAGGATCTCATCAACAGTGGAATTTTTGACCTTTAGGAAGCTCTGAGCAAAAAACAGAAAGAAAGAAAGAAAGAAAACGCTCCTACCAAACACCTTCAACATGCCACTAGCTTAGGGCTTACAAATTACTAGGGGTGCTAGCAGAAATATCCAGCAAATAGACATGAAGTTTGTTGAAGTTTATGGCCTTAAACTGAAGGCCTGGCCTAATGGTCCAACAGTGAACGACTGGCTAGTTAAGGGTCAAACATTTGGAGGCAAACAGATCAAATATCTCCATCAAATACATGAATAATTTAGTGCATCTCAGCTTGTACAATGCAGGGCTCCAGATGGTGACTGAAATGGTCGCCAATGCGACGATATCATTCATTTTGCAACTGGTTTTTTAATTTTAGTCGCCAGTGGCAATTGTCTCTCACAACCAAGAGAAATTAATATAACTAAAAGTGCAAGAAAAGTGACATGTCATAACAATGTGTTGTTCCTACTACACTATCATGTGACTAGTTATGAGAATTTTTACTCTTTTTATTGAGTCGGATCATTTGGATTGAATCACTAAGAAGATCTGGCTCCTTTGGCCCCCAAACGCATAGACAGACAGGGTAGACACTGCATTCCTGGTGTTACCAGTACATGATCCGTCAGTGCATGACCAAACTGCGAGTGGCGAAAACATCATGTAAATACAGGTAGACGTGGTTTTCTGATGGAAACACAATATTATTATAGTGGCAAGGTGTTAAATATATACAGGACAGGATCTAAAATCCCTGAAACAGAACTGTCTTACAGTTTTTCTGTGTTACCACTGTAATTTTAGTGTACAGTCTGACAATGTGGTGCAGTCTTAGTTTGTGGAAGGCTGACACTAACTAAAGAGCTTAACTAAACATGAGCTTAAAATGACGGTTGTCAATTCCAAACTGTAGCCCGGACAAACTGATTGATCAAAGAATCACTGACTGCTTGCCCTGATGTTGACAGTTGGATAACATGCTCCGCTACTTTGACCACCTTGAATGTCCCCTCAGAAGGAAGAAGGAATCAAACCTCCAGTGTTTTAATGACACCAAGCTTAGCCAGCCTAAGTGTTATAAAACAGGATGTTAAAATGGCCAAATATATTCAAAACAATTGTTCAGCCTATAAAATGTAATCCCTCGGAATCTGCTTGGTCAGTCTAGCATTATTCTATGTCTGTGGTCAGTCTAGTAATATTGTATGTATTTTTATCATGCTGCTAAATCATTCATATTTTACTATCTTCTTATGTGTGTGTGAATGTTGTGTGTTTGCA
>JBBJLS010075020.1:0-28075 GCA_037577275.1 Bryconaethiops microstoma
AAGATAATAAGACGATGTACAAGAGGCATCATTGTGGAGAAAAATATTTCTCAGCTTTTATTTACATTTGAACAAAACGTGGCATGTCCAAAATTATTCATACCCTTCTCAATAATTTTGGCTATTACGGCAATCAAATGCTTCCTATAATTGCTGATGAGCTTTCTGCATGTCTCCACTGGTATTTTTCCATAGACTGACAGTTTGCAAAAGGTATGACTAAGGTTGGACATGCCATTTTTTGTTCAAATGTAAATAAAAACGGAGAAATGTGTTTTTTTCACAATGACGCCTCTTGTACATCGTCTTATTATCTTCTGGGAGATGCCTGTGTCATTTACAATCCAGAAGAAACTTGCTGGTTGAATAAAAGTAACTAAGTCAAAATTTGCCAGGGGTATGAATAATTTCGTTTTCAGACTGTATGTCTGTACTCCTTGCTTTAAGGGAAATATCTCTCTTGAACCATCTCATGTAAACAAACTTGTGAACCCTAGCTATGTGTAACGGCCTGAGAAACTGCATGGTATCTGGGAAATATGAGTTCATTGTTTACATAGTGAGGGGCATCGCAGATACACATTTCAACATTCTCCAAGCCACATTTTTTCCATTTGTGAAAGTTATCTTTTGGCTAATGCATAAATACTGCCTTTCATTTGTACTCAACATGAAAATATCATAGACTATAGTTAGTTGCTCCATCAAAATCAAAGCTATTAAAAGATTATCCCAGAGTTTTTCAACCTAGTGTCTAGCTGCCACATCTTTATTATACTCTCAGCTACCAGGGATGAAAAGTTTGATGAGTTTCCCTGTAGAATTGATTCAAAACATGCTCATAATACAAGCCAAAGGACACTTGCTAAATTCTGGAAGCAAATGGATCATAAGTGATGATTCAGCAGTACAGTTGGTACACACTAATAATACAGGTCTCAGGATGACAGATGCTTGAGAAAATGCTACTGTTAGGAAGTTTTATGCAACTTTTGAACACTTTTTCTGGTATCCCTTATTATCACATTACTACACTGGTAACATAAAACTAATTTTATCCTCTAAATTAACAAATTAAATGAAAATAAATGTCTTGATAAAACATTTATAGATGGATAAACTGGTCAGAGAATGAACGAATGAATGAATGAATGAATGAATTAATTAATTAATGATTGATTGATGGAATTCAACAACTTCCTATAGACTTCCATTATATGTGTGCTTTGAGTCGGCAGGTTTTCTGCTCTTTTACTCATTTCAGAGAAAAACATTACAATTATTAGTGACTGCACACACACCAGGCAGAAAAACACTTGAGTATTCCTTTAAGGTCTGTGTCACGTCTAGTACGTCTCGGTCATGCCCCCAACAAAGCCAGTCACCCAAATATTAGGGGATATACGGCTCTCGGTTGTTAGGTGTCTAAGCAACTTAGGTGTAGTAGTGGAGCCTCATTTATTCTATAGCTGGGTTGCTAGGTACCTAACGACATGTCTGTTTTGTGTTTGCTTTGAGTGATACTTGTTTAGTAGTTGATCGTCCCTGATGTGTGATTGGCTGGGTGAGGGAGGTGTGTGAATTTTAAATAGCCAGCCGTGCCTCAGAATCTTTGTGTAGTCACCCCTCTCCATACCGTTGTGTGTGTGTTCTGTGAGAACGTGTTGGAAAGTTGGAAGGCTTGTCCTGTGTGTGTGTTCCCAGGTTTGAAAAAAAAAAAGGACAAACTCATCGTGAAGATCCGCATGGAGCGGACAACTTGTACCTGCCCCTGAAAGACAAAGGGCTTGAAAAGAGGACTGAACACAAGAATAAGATTCTGCAGCAGAGTTCCCCATTTGTGTTTATGAGCTTGAGTGATTGGAGTGAAGGTCCTCTGATATTTTGTGTTGTGAACCTTTTTTGATTAAACTTATTCCCACTTCAACTCAGTCTCTAGAAAGTGTGTCCACACGGACTGGGCATGACAGTCTGCAAGAGTTAATTTAGGTGTAAGTTGAAGATATGTGGTTATTTGGACTGTTCAGAATTTAGCACTGACCAGAAATGACATCAGTGAGGTTTGCCTTCTTTCCAAAAATGCCTCGCACCCTCCTAGACATCCCATCAGCTCTGATGGAGTATATGTGAAATAATTCATTCCAGATTCCTCACATTCCCCAGGGTCTTTAAAACCTTTCTCTTATAATCCTATTTAGGAGCTGCTAGTCTGTGAAAGACTGTAGCGTATGCGATAGCAGTGTGAATAAAAGTGAAACATTAAATGCCATCAGTTGGAAACAGCTTTGTTTTAGGCATCCTCATAAAAAAGCAAAGGTAGTTAAAAGTTAAACAGTAGTTAATATTCACGAGGAAGAAGACTGGAATATCTAGTTATTTATAAAAAGTTGTCATTCTGATCGCTGTTATGTCTTTAAAGGTTTTATTATGCCATCGGTAAACGCGAGTGCTCTAGACTGCCATGTGACATACAACCCATGTTTTACCCACACTGGCTTTACCCAAGGCCAAATAGGGAATCTAACCAGAGAGAGCCTAAAGTGGCATTTCATTTATTTAAGCTGCTGTTTGTCAATTTTTCTGATTTCTTTATAGTGCTTAAAGTTGAACCCCACATATATTTCTACATTTCTGCATAACTATATTGTTGAGATGTTCATGAATTCAGTCAGAGTATTTTGATGTTGGGTTTGTCGTTCTAGTGAAGTGTACAAGAGTATTTTTTCATAGTGGTGTTGATAGGAACCAGGTGTCCAAAGACTTTAATGGCTCTAAAAGCTACAACATAGAAAGATACCACATGAAGTGGTTGCAAATATGTTTCCTAATGTCTAAACATTGCTTTATGAAAGTTTTGTGAAGGCTTTAGTCCAAAACATTTTCAGTTAAGATCAATGTGAAGCAAAATAGTCCTGAAAGAAAAGTGTTTTTTTTTTGTATTTGCCACTCTTTTACCAATGTCGATATTACTTAAAAATACTCAGAAGAACTGTACTGGTTTACGAGTCTTATAACATGGCAGTATTTGCATTTTAACCATCACAACCTTTGGTTCCTGACAATGCAATTCTGAGCCAAAAGGTGTGATCTGATTGCTATAAGAAAGTTTGGCTGAAGTATGGACGGATGAAATGCCAAAGATGAAAAATGAAGATGCATTAAATGCTACTGCCAACAGTGTTGTTATTAAATTAAAATCTATTACAGTTGATATGATACCTCTGTGAACACAATGAGGTATCATATCTGTTTCTATAAGATTTCATTAAGATCTCATGGTAATGCCATGTAAAACAGATGAATGAAGCAGGAGAATGTGCAATCTTTTTCAGATGCTCAGAGTGCCCAGTAATGACAGAATGAATTTGCTTCAGCATCAGAATTAATTAACCTTGCCACAATGAAATGAGTGTTAATGGAAAAAGGCTGGTGCTGAGGCATGTACCAGTCACTCAGTGCCAGCTAAAATATTTTACTGATGTGGTGGAAATTTGCATTAAAAATCCACTGTCTGAATAATTGTCTGAATGTCCCTTATTAAGTTATGGGGAAGCCACTTTATTAATTCAATATGCAGCGGAAGTAATCAGACTCCTGTAAATCTACTGTATGGTTTTAAAGGGCCCATATAAATGAGTTATTCTGAAAGGTCTGTAAACTTCGGAAAACTTTCAAAATAGTTTACTCACTAAGTAAACATTCATAGAAGGGACGTAAGCTACAAAAACAGCCCCTTTTGAATTCATTTATTTTGTGATGTCATAAAAACCAATGCTTTTACTTGCTGGTTCAGCCTACAGAAGGTCAGCCCCTCCTAGAGGTCATTAACTAATATAATATAAGCCAGCAACAAAAACTGCCTACTTAATTCTAAGGGATAAGAATTCTAAGAATCTGGTTGAACATGTTTTGTGAAGTTTATGAGTACAGATAAGTTTTACCAGCATTGTTGTAACTTGATTACAATGTGTGTGTGTGTGTGTGTGTGTGTGTGTATGCATGTGTGCTGTTTGAAGTGTTCTTGGTGGGAATGGAGTATTACACATACAGAAAACAGGAAATATCCATCTGATTCACTGCTCAAGCAGTTTGTGCCTCACTCTTTCTTTTTTCCTGTCTCCTATTTTCCATCTTCCCTTTCGTCTTCTGTTAGGAAGCAATCTCAAACAATATGATTTCCTCCAGACGAGGCACTTGAAGGAAATGGCTCTCACAGGAGTCGAACCAGTGTGAGAGGAGAACCAGCTCTCTTTCCCAGAGACAGAGAGAGAGACATCAAGAGAGAGAGATTGAGAGAAAGAGATTGAGAGAGAGATTGAGAGAGGGATAGAGAGAGAGAGAGAGATCAAGAGAGAGAAAGAGAGTGTAGAGTCATTTGCGCTAGCTCTATTTCACAATGCCAAGAAATGCCAAGACAATGCACCTGACACTTCAGCAGACAGCTCAACCTTATCACAAGACTCTGCTGTTTTCCTAAAGGCATGAACAATGAGAGGCCAAGACAAACATTGTCTAAGACTTGACTATATAAGTTTTGTCGCTGATAGTGCTTTTTGTTTTAACCCCTAGTTAATATGCTGAATGTTAAATCTGATGCATTTTTCATGTTTTTAGCTGACCAGCCTTTCAGAATAACTGTCTCTTACTGAGTCACTGATAGACTGACTGAATAATGACAAATAGTGGTGCTATACATCATTTAATGTTGCTCTCATACTTACTCAATGGTTCAAATGTGGTAAAAATCATGGAAGAAAAATGCTTTAATTGAAAAACATAGTGTTACAAAAACCTCATAATGGGTGAAATGACAGTAGTAGGTATTTGAGCTTGAGCCGTGATTTACTTTCCTTCATTTTGCTTAATATGCTGCATTATTTATCTATTGTTTATTTTCCAGGTGAGAATACCATTACCAAGTACTCATGCATGACTAATACATACACCAGAATCTTCACTAGAATAATATATTAACGTGTTGATCTCTACTTTTGGAATAAGCAACAGCATTCATGGATTCATTCATGACAGAAGCAGCAGACACACCAAAATAATTGATGACACGGATTTAGCCATGACTGCTTCCTTGCCAGCACAGGATGATGAAAATCAGCTTTTTCAACTTTTTTCCAGTTTTCCAATGTGTAATAAATGTTTGATACAATGAGCAAGATCAATAAAATTTAAGAGATCGGTGTTGATTCAATATATTTGCCCAAGATCATATCCAAATTGTTTCAATCAAAGTGTACAATCTAAGTATGGACTGTTGATTTAGATAACGTACAACTGGACCTTCAGTACTGGGCCGATGGCCAGTGGAAAAAACACATTTCCACTTTTCTGGTACTTTTTGCAGTGGAAGAGAAAATCTTTGATTAAATAGTTGACTTTTAAATCGTTGACTTTCATACCAGAGCTTGCTGTTGCCTGCTCTTTTATGTAAAGGTCTTTCAAGCTGTGTGTGTATAATAATATAGAGCTGTAAATGATGGAGCTGTGTTGAGTTTGATGTTAAATGATGAGAATGTATTTAGTCCTTTTAGGTTATGGGCACAGAAATCATTGCGTAATGCCATGTCAGTAATGTTTGGAATATGTAGTACATAATGCATAAAGAAGCTCCAGCTGAGAGGGTTTGGGGAGGGTATCATTTGTTTCATTCCAGATCTTTGGCTTTGAGTAATCAGGACAATCAGGTATAAAAGTGACATACTATATCCAGCTAAAGTCTGCATTGTCTTACAGAATATGCGGATGGGACAGGCAATGCCTGCTTCTCTCCAAAATTTGATTTAAGTGCTTGGAGAGCAGCAGGTGGTCTTGTCATGTTACATATTTCGTATATCACAGAGCCACAGTGGCACTTAAAATTAAATTGCTTGGCTTCCCAATAGCATTTCTATTGACACTTATGAGTGACTGTCTTCACTCATGACGAACCTCAGTGAAGCGTGTGCTATGTTCTCTATGAATTTACGTCACTGTCAAATTTTAAAGTAACAGCAAAAATAAACTTAAGACGCCACCTTATACCTTTCTCTCCAGCTGAAAACATTGCCGTAACTTCCCTGAAACATTCTGGTAACGCTCAGTGAAGGTGCCAGCCTGTGCTGGCAGCTGCTGCCCTGCTGGTTTTCCTCAAAACGGTCATGCTGCCGCGGGCACGCTGATGCCCACACCATAAGAGGCTTTGTAGTGTCCACACATGGCCCCTAGCTCCCCCTTCCTTAGGGTAAATATTTACACAAGACCGTTCCCCTGAACCGCAGACAGGGGACTACCATAACCAGTGTCACACCGTGGTCTGCGGTCACGCCACCTTTAAATGACGATGTTTGAATCTGGTCTGGAAGAATCTAGTTTGGTAGAACCTGGTATAACCTTGTATTTTGTTTATGTGTAAATCTCCTCCTCTTTTCTACTTTATTATTGCATTATTGCATTAATATTTCTTCTTTTATATAATGACACTGTTTGAATTGGGTTAAGGTTAAGGCCTGTTTGAACTTTAAATTTGTTTTATTTTTATTTCTATGATTATACTTATGATTATGATTGTGATTATCACTTTCTTTTGTATTCAACTCATTAAATTTATGAAAAACAGCCTGTTTCAATTCTAAGTACTATGCAGAGGTTGGAGATGATCATGGCAAGGTGGACTGACTGTTTTTGGTATATAAACAATTAGCCAAGTCATGTTTGGAGTCCAGATTTTGAAATTGGGTTTAGAACTGCAGCTGAGGCTAACGTTGTTAACAAACAGATCAATAATCACCCAAACTTTTTCCATTAATACATCCAAACTTCTATCAATCCCGTCAAACCACATCCAGCTCCTTATGAAAATTTGATAGACTTGGACATGTGGTTTAGAACACAGTGTGACTTACTGTGAGCTATAAAAATTAACAGAGTATCCTGAAGCAGATCCACAAGTCTGTGCAGAATTAATAGAAGGTGGATTTGGTTTGACAGGATTGACAGAAGTTTTGGGGAAGTATTTACAGAAAAGATTTGGGTGAGTATTAACTTCTAGAAGTAGAATCTGGACATGAATTGGCTTATCAACTACATCTGATTTAAGGGGAAAATTGTGTCAATTAGATTTTTTGGAAATTTTAAGCAAATTCACTAACCTGCTCCCCTTTGTGCAGAGGGAGTGTGAATCAGGATGCTTTTTTCTACCGGATAAACAGTTGTGTTTTCATTCACAGCTGTTGGGGGTATGGTGGTTACTGATCTTCCATAAATAACTTCCCTTTACTGATCGTCATCACTTTTCAACTTGCACATGAAACACATACTTTAAAGCATAAAGGAGATCAGTTGTTTAAGTCAAGCATTCCTGTGCTGACTTAGACGCTTTGTTCAATGGCAGGGTCAAGGATGAAGGACTGAATTTAGACGTGTCAAACCAGGAGAGACTGGGATGGATTACTCCTCTCCAAAATGAACCCTACAAAAATACACAAATACATTTAGGAATAATCACTGAATCTTTATTGATTATCTCACAGTTAGTGAAAGCCTACCATGCATCCATTCCTTGTTGTTGCCTTACAAGGCGGTCTAGCCCTTCACTCTGCTTCACTCTGATTACACACAGACCTGTGTTACTCCTCTCATGACACTGCCTTCAGCTGCTAGTGAGCATAAATAGAAATTATATTCAAGGTATGAAATCTCTCATTTAGTTACATATTACTTATTTCAGCTCATTAGAACTGGACTGGTCAGATCTAACCTTTGACTGCTGAAGGAAATCTTTCTGCAGTTTTGCATGCATTTTCAGCACTAAATGATAAAACACGTATATTCTTATTGCTGCACACCATGAAGGAACAGTTTGGCAAAAATCTGATTTACTTTCTAATTACTTCCACTAGATGTTGTTGATCTCGCAATGCATGCTTGCTTCTTTAGTTTTGAACTGGGGCTGCAAGTCTACCAAACACTAAAACTCAAATGTCCCCTAAATCGTTTCCTTAAATACCTCCAAAAGACACCACACTCAAACCACATCAAATTGTTTATTAAGGCCATTCCAGATGACGCCACTGCTAGTCATTTTAGGTCACAGTATATCATACTGTGTACTACACAACATAGAGAAAGTTTTGGGGACTTACATTTACAGATATTTAGCTGCCTATTGACATGTTTTGTACAGCTTTGGAAACCTTAGACTTATTAAGTTATTCTTATATTACAGAAGAGTGCAAAAGACATTTGGACCTGCAGGTGGGCCATGGCTATTTAAAAGGTTTAAGGGTTAATGTGGAAATGGCTTTGGTGGAATTTATAAAAATCAAAGGATTTTACATACACACACACACACACACACTACAGTTTTGTTCTTGTCCTCTTTAATTACTGACCGTGTCTGAGTACTTTGTGGTGCTGCCATTAGAGCCAATGAGAAAACATGAATGGATTAAACCTTCATAAACTAAGAAGACAGACTGTGAATATTAGCACTGAAGTGTGGTAGGAAGTAGTTTACGCTCTTTGTACACAGAAAGCAAACTTCGGTAATCCACAGCCTACACTTCTTCCCTTGATGGATTGCCTCTAAAATAAAACAGAGGGCAGAGACGGTGCACTGGAGTGGATTTACTAAGACTAATACTCATCACCAGCTATTTTCCCGAGGTCATAAATAGACAAATTCTTTAAGGCTGATGACCAAAGATGACTGAAGAAGTTACACTGAATCTACACTTTCTTATACAGCACATATTCAGAGTGCTATTTAACTCCAAAGCTGCTGGTATGCAGTTCTTTCTGGCTTGAAATTGTAAGAGATAAGAGACAGTGCTGCTTATTTTATATCATTAGCCAGAGAGTTTTCAACTTTCTATTGACTTTACCCTCTAAAAGGGAAGACAAAAGGGGAACTACTTGCCAGATTTAAATGTGACAAACACAAAATATATGAGGAGTATCTGTATAGTATGTATGTATATGTTAGATTCTGAGATTTCCTTGATATTTTACATTTTCTTTATGTTCTTTATACTGGAAAATTTATGATGTAAAACTGCCATTATGAGAACAAAATCTCATAACTCCAAAATGGTACGTTTTTAGGAGAAAGAAAAACTTTAAAAGTATTTTACATTTCTATTGTTCCACTAATAATGACATCTCTTGCTAAACGTAAAGACCAGCTGGTGTTCTCAAATGATATCCATAAATACTGCAAATTTGAAGAATTCTTTTTCTCAGTGTACATGTAGTGTAGAAACTGAGAAAAAGACTGAAAGATATTGCATTACTTTTTGTTCATAAATGCAAAGGCCAACTTCTGATCCCACACTCCCAAAAATAAAGGTTCCTTAAGGGTTATTAGTTCATTCTAGGAAAATCACTATAATTAGTATAAAACTTATACACTGTATAGGGGGTTATTTAATCATAAGAAGGTTGTTCACATCTCGCACATCTTTTTTCCTAAAAGAACCATCCAGTTGAAGACTTTTAAAGGCACCAGCAGTGGTTCTTCTGTATAATCGCTCCTAAGAGTCCAGTTTGGCACCTTTATTTTAAGAACTTGAATCTAAACTTTTCCTACAGTGTGAAGAATGTGGAAAAGAAATGGAATTACCTGTCCTGCTGCTGAAACTGAGGAGTGTGCACGTGTTCCCCTTCCTGTGGAGATGATGAAGAGGGTCCTTGGAGTTCCAGCCCAGCTGTGGCAGCTGTGTGGCAGTCAGGGTGGGCAATGAAGCTCTACAGATGAGTCTACCAGTGAATCTCTGAGCATGAGAATGGTGACACACATTCACACGCGCTCAGAGCAGAGAAGGCCCCTTGTGGCTGTCCCGCTGTGAGAATGAGGGCAGGGATTTGTGGCAAACTCAGAAATACCAAGCCATCTCTGCGAGTGTTTCATATCAAGCTCCCCTCAACACACCCTCCCCCCTTTGCCCCCAAGAGACACACACATACTCATACACACTCTCTCTCTTATTTACACACACACACACACACACACACACACACATGTCCAATAACCCCCCCTTACTCACAGCCACCCTATTTTGGTAAGGAGAATACCACAGCGTAAGAAAAGGAAGTGAGATTGTACAAGAACACAATAGCTTGGGCCGCTCGTTGAGTTTTACTGCCTATGAACTACACTATAATGTGTGTGGCTCAGCCTGTGTGTGTGTGTGTGGATGGTTGGGATATTACAAAAATATTATACATGTTTACGTAAAACTAATACATGGCTGTAACAATATCCATAAACAGATAAAAACCTGAGCTTTTCTAGAATATAAGCCACTTCAAAGTTTAGTTGAATGTTGTATGAAGAAATGCATTACATACATGTTATTCCAAAAATCACTTATGTTTCATGAGTAACACTACTGATGAAGTCTTTTTGCAATAAACACTTACAGCTTTATCATAGTACATTAAAATTGCTTGCTGGATTTCATGTTTCTTTTCTTGAGATATCTTTATGAAAAATAGTTTTATGTTTTTGTAACACCATTGGAAAATAAAGGTGGGAGTTTTAATATCAAGGTAAAACAGTATTTACACATTTTAAATAAAAAATACATTTTTCAATGCAGAGTTTTTCAATGCAGTTTCACTATTCTTACTGAAAAACAAGCTTTAAAATTGTAGTTTCACATAAAAATGTGTGAAATGTTTAACAAGATGACTGAAAATAACTCAAATAAAAATGAAAAGGATCATTGACTTCTAATGTTTCATTTAGAAAAGGAAAAGTATACACAGACATAAACCTTCAGTGGTTTATTCTTATTTTGAGCTAATTTTCCCAGCAGAGTAACCCATAAAGTATGCTGGACACACCATGTTAGATTAATTCTTACATTAGCATTTATGCTGTTATATTTGTGAACAGATCCAAAAGTTCTGAATCCAAATGACGTTTAGAAAATGAATTATTATTATTATGAAGAAACATCTCTGTCAACACTGAACTCAACTAATAAAGAAAACTGTATGTGGCACACATTACAATTCTTGTTACTACATCACTGATATATTACTTTCATAGCCACTAAATAATATATAACAGTTACTAAATAAATATTAAGAACCTCATAAGCCTTGGTCTCACAGGGTTAAAGCTAATCCATTTATCGTAAACAATGCACATTCAGTTACTTATGCAGAATGTGATACTGACATTTTGTGATATTTAAATTTAGCTCCAACAATTGTCAGTATTATTGATAGGAAAGTTCTTTACCTGATCACAGTGTCCTCTTCTTTCTTTTTATGGCCCCTTATTCAGGTTACAAAGGGCTGGAAGACGTGGTGAAGTTTTGCAGAACAGTCTATTTGAGTGGCAGCGTCTGAACTGCGAGCTGGTTCTCTCTCCTCTCCAATCTCTCTCTGCTCCACATCTCTTGTTTCTCTCCTTTTCCTCATCCCTCTCTCCTCTCCTCTACAATATCATTGTTGCAGCTGACCTTTGGTTGTCGGGATGCAGATGTATGACAGTCTTACATAATGAAACCATGTAGGTTCCACTCCTCCTTGCTGTAGGGTATTAAATATATATATATATTATGTGCGTGTGTGTGTGTGTGTGTATGTGTGTGTGTATGTGAGAGAGAGAGGGGGCATGTATGGAAATGAAATAAGTTCCCATACACCTTTTAGGTGTATTTGCTATTTGTGTGTTTCACACATTTGCGTGTGTGTGTGTGTTAGTAAAGTCAATCGTTACTTATAAGTCCTCCATGCTGCAGGGCCTGTGTGTGTGAGAACACACACATATCCAGTCCAGGTAAAATGTACAGAAACACAGCTTGCTTTGAAGTCATTGTTTTTGTAATATCAGGAAAACTGTTACATATGTCTGCTTAGGTTTTTGTACACAAGACCACACAAACAAACCCTTTTAAGATCATAATTTTGTTCCTTGCAAAAAAGGCAAAGACTGCCACTGGGTAGCAAATTTCCATTTAGAAAAAAGGAAAGTGCATGCAGAGTTACACGCCCTCATTTAGGAGCTAAAATTTGAAGTGTTTTTTGTATGTAGCTTAGTGGTTCATAGCCCAGCATGAGTTACTTTTTGAGAATCTTTTATAACATGTCAGGAAGCCAAAACCTTTTTTTTCCACAAACTACTGATGCAGCGATTGGTGGAGTGAATTAATTTCACCTGTGAAAGTTTGCAAAAATTAAAGTGATGGTGAATAAAACAGCATTGCATTTTAATGTAGTACTGTAAGTAATTACCTGAATTTAGTGATGTATAAGATTACTGCATTTTTTGTACAAGCCATTACATATTTTCCATTACATCCTCTCTCTGATTATTTTGCAGTTTTCAGCTTGACTGGGAACAATGAAACATACATTTTCTTTCTGATTCTGAAGGCTCGTGTATCAGCTGCTGCTGATCCAATATTCATTATTTGTTTGTCGTAAAATAGTATGCTACAAGAATATACTACAAGAAAGTATGAGATATTTTCAGTTACAGTGTTCTCCAGTATCCAGTTCAGCATTTACTGCTGTTACCAACCTCATACTGGTTAACAGATGAGATCAGAGCCATCTTTGGGTAATCCTGTCTCAGAATCTCAGCAGAAGTCCCAAGATTTGTAGGGCTGAGGAGGATGTTCCTTTTCTCTCAAGTGGAGCAGAGCTCTTCATTGAGATGCAACCAGTAAACCCAATAGAGCCACTTGGACTATGGTGAAAGAGTGATGGAGTGGTGGAGAGGGCAAGGGAAGGAGGTGCTGAGCTGAAATTGCTTACAATCATTAAATGAGTGATTAGTCTTTTCTGCTCCGTTAATGTGTTCAGCAGGCACAGGCAGATTAGCCGATTTGTTTATGCAGCAAAATGGTGTGGAGTGATTTGAAAAGGAAGCCTGACACAACTCGCACTATAATCTGTTTGCTGTCAGAGCTGGACGCTGCTGTAAGGAGTGCTCGCATGTGTTTGTTTTTATACATTTTCAGGTCCCAGCTTTGTAGGAAAAACAAAATGACCCTGAATGTGGAAGGTGCTTTGTAAACTGCCATTGGTCTCCTCAACTGTCTGTTTTTAAAGTTTACTTCGGTTACAGGGAGATTCATGCAAATCCTGATGCTTGTAGAATTTCATCATTGAGAAACTTACAGACTCAGATTTCTTTACAGTGGTGGTAAAAGGCACCAGGGGTCTCAATGTCAACCACACAAATAAAACCATTTTATTTCCTGTCCAAAACCACTTGTGATCCCTCACATACCTGAGTTTTTATATGTAATGTTGATAGCACCCTGGATGTACCTCTTTACCATGAATGGATTCAAAGATGCTGTTTTGTCCCAAAACATATCTAGGGCTTCAGGCAATAATCTGTCCAGTTTTTGTGGGGGAACTTCCAGGAGTGTAAAACACTTCAGACTTCTGGTTCTTGTGTCCACTGCTGCAAACCATTCTCTTCAGTTCTCTTGAATTGCAAAACAAACAAGGGACTTCCCCTTTATGATTACGGTTACATTATGATTAGGCCATTTCAAAACCTTGTAATTCTCTTTTTCTCTGTTTAAAAACAAATAAATAAATAAATGAAATAATAATAATAATATGTCTAAATAATAAGTAAAGAATGAGCCAGCAGTATTAGAGTGTAACTAAGGTGTTTTCAGAAAAGCCTGATACAGTGTCCATGTCATATTAAAAGGCAATGACAAATACAGTCAAACCCTTTAAAGACATGCTATCCGAAACTTTGCCTGAATGAATAGCAACACCTGTTTTTCCCTGGTAGGCCCACCGTTACAAAATGTAATCTAAAACATTGTCTGCACTAAAACATTATCAGCATCTATGGTGCTCTGATGCTGTGTGCAGTATCAGAGCACCGTAGTCATGCCAGGCTTTGGGGCTGCAAGACCCTGCATAGGCCTGTGCCAGCAACGCACACCCCCCGACAACCCCCACCCCCCCAGCCCTCATATGCATGGACAGAAATATTGACAGTTAATTATTATTATTATTATTATTATTATTACACTTCTTCTGTTATTATTACTATTAGTATTATTAGGCATTTTATACAAGACCTAACAGGAGTGCTTTGACTGAATTTGTGATTATTGCCAAATAACCTGTAAATATATGGATATGTAGTCATTAGGGAATTATTATTATTATTATTATTATTATTATTATTATTATTATTATGGACCTAAGCCTATATATGAGATCAATGAAACTTAGATTTATTTTCACTTTTTGTGTTTTATACTTTTGAAAATTAAGCAATGCCAAAGGTACCTCAATACATACACACACTTTTATGATAAACATATAGACCTACCAGAGACATAGGACATACTACCCCCATATCCATCTTTGCACATGATGCACAACAAGACAATAGATGTAAAATGAGAGGAAACAGGCAACTCGGTGGGATATAATGTAAGCATGGTGGCAGAAAGACACTCAGTATGTGACACGGCTGCAAACACTGGTGAGAATACCGAAGGAGATTCCATTGGAGACCAGCAAAACATTCCACATCTCTGGCCTTACTCAAAGAAAGGCTTGTAACCATTGACATCAGAAAAGATCCTGGAGAATGCCAACTGCAAATTGTGCCAACCAAAACACCACAAAATTCTGGCATTCAAAGTTTTTCCATCTTATTTGAAAAAACGTACAGATGTAAAATGTGTCTTTTGTTGTTATGAATTGCTAATTCATTGTTTTCAGTAGTAACGGTCAGTTTGCAAAGTTTGCTATGTTATGCCTGGCTAGCAATGATAGGGGAGCTCACCTTAGTTTACTAGCATTAGTGATGAAACCTAATTCACTGTCAGAAGACCATAACCTAATATTATTTTAATAAATGCAATATCTGTATATAATCAAATCCTTCCCTTGGAATTACAAGGTTCTAGCAGGGTTCTGAGTGGTTTTGTGATATTGAAGATACTGCTTTTGAGATTTGACAATCAAAAGTCCTAGAAAATTTGTAAAGTTTTAGATTTTTGGAACAAAAATGCAGATAGAACCTTCTAATTCTAAGAACTCACAACCATCTTGTAATAAAAAGGTTCTACAAAACATGAAAGGAAAGAGAGGTTGGGTGACTCAGTCATTACTTTCACTTTTTCAACTTGTACCAGAATCTTTTCTTTTTAATACAAGTACTTCTACTTGAGAGAAGAATGTGTTTAATTTTGCCACCTCTGTATGTAATTATTTTTCTCTGTATGCAATACATTTTAATAAATAATTAATACTTTGAGACAATATTTAATAAAGCATTGTGTTCCATGATTCCGATCTTATCCACGATATTATTTTTACACAGCATGCTGCCTTTCCTTCTGAAAGCTTTTAACACTCTGCAGATTGGATGTATAGTAAAGCAAAACAAGCAGACATTCTTTCAGTCTAAAGTGCACCCCACCCCTCCAACACCCAGCATTCATCACGACTGAAACACTACAGGAGAAGAGAGAGTGCTAAGTATTCTGCCTGTGTATAAGGACAGGGGAAAGTAAAGTGGTCCCTTATAGGCACGCATGAACACACCACAGCTCAACACAGAGTGTGAACAGTGTGAAATTCTATCTCTGTATTTAAACCCGTTCATCAAGTGAAGCAGGGGGCTGCCACGAAGAGCACCCGGGGAGCAGTGTATGGGACGGTACCTTGCTCAAGAGTACCTCAGTGATGACACTAGTAGACAAACACAGGAAGATGTGGCCCAAGTCATCTGGCCCAAGACACCTCTGACATGATCACAGAGGAGAGATTTTTGTTAGGAGGAAAATGGCAATTAACTTTCAAATTTTTTGCAAAATCTGCATGTTTCATTTTTAAAAAGGAAATACCTTTCTTTCTGTTACCAAGGTTACAATTAAGCCTATGTTTGTGGTTAATAATACATGTAATAATTCTATATGTAAAAACACACAACCAGATCACCTACTACATTGAAACCCCTGACAGGTTAAGTGAATAATATTGATTATCACGAACGGTGGATACCCATCCAAGAAGGCGGCGCAGGCGCAGATTTCCATTTTCTCTTGAAAGCTTTTATTTTACAGAAAGCAAAACAAACACGGCACAAGGGCCAATACTCTTTCTCAAGACACCAAAACACAAATCAAAGGACAGGTACACAGCAGGTGAATGTGAGGGTAGACCGACAACCAGAATATAAACTCTGGGACCTTTATACAAAAAGTGCACAACACAGAATCAATGAAAACACCATCGCCATTATTACTAAATCCCCTGCCGGCTGAGAACCCTTACTGATGAGCCGGCCAGGGAAACACCACCACACATGTCAAAATGCAAGTTCCCATTGTGTATGTGATGTCGGCCACTGACCGGGGACATCACACCATGGCCATCTGTCATGGGGTAGAATGTATCAGACAGCAAGTGAACAGTCTGTTTTTGAAGTTCATGTGTTGGAATCAGGAAAAAGTGACTCCAAGTCCAAACTCGTGGCTAGAGGACTAGTCAGAGCATCTCCAAAAAGACACGTCTTATTGGATGTTCCTTATATGCAGTAGTAAGTACCTACCAAAAGTGGTCAAAGAAAGAACAACCAGTGGCATAAACTGCCAATACTGTCAACTGCCAAAAGCACCTGCAAAGAGCATGTGAGCATCAGAACTGGACCATGGGGCACCGAGAGAAGGTGACCTCGACTGATGAATCATGTTTTCTTTTATGTCATGTGCACATATTGCAAAGTAAGTGACTTCACAGGTACGGTGGTGTCTCATCTTCTACATACAGCTTATCTGAGGAAGAGAGAGCACCAGGATAGAGGGTAAACTGATTGAGGCAGTGTGATGCTTTGGGCAATGTTCTGCTGGGAAACCTTCAACCTTTAACCTGGGAAATACTTTAACATGTGCTACCAGGGCCAGCGCATCCTGGCCTAGCTATAAGATCAGTCAAAAGTGGATAAGAAAATAAGTTTTATGCAACTTTTCAGAAGCAGTTGACTTCTTCAGCAGGCTTGTGACTGGACTGAAGCTGGGATGGGCAACAAAATGTCACACACTAGCATTGCCACCTTAACAACGTAGCAGACCATGTAGACCAAGAACACCACATTTGTAACTGTATTTTTAATAATAGCATTGGCCTCTTTCTGTAGGATGTGCCCTGCCACACTTCAAAAATTGTTTTTGGTTTGAGGAACGTTCCAAAGAGTTGAAGGTGTTAAATTCTCCAGATCTCAGTCTGATCGAACAGATGTGGCATGAGCTGGAAAACTAGACCAATTCATGCGGTCTCCACCTTGCAACTTATGGGACTGCTGATAAATTCGATAACACACCTTCATAGGTCTTGTGGAATCCATGCCTTGGTGAGTCAGAACTGTGTTGAAGGCATGGGAGGTACCTACACAAGTAGTTTTAATGCTATGGCTGATCAGTTTATGACACACACACACACACACACACACACACACACATATATATATATGTCCCATTTATATGCCTCTACTTCCTGTCATTGTATTGCAAACATGTGTATGCATGCATGCTCTTGATAAAGTTCAAAGTATCCTTTCAATATTTGTCATCTGTCATCATATTTGAAGTTTCCTTCCAAATATCATCAGGTATTGGAGCATGCACTAAGCATTGACCTGCTTAATGCCGTTACACAGACAGCAGAGATTCGACTCAAATTAAAACAGAGCAGTAAGAAAAAAACCCTGTTTGTACACATCTGTGAATTTGGTTGGTTTGGTTCTGTGTATTTTGTCTGTGTGTGTGTGTGTGTGTGTGTGTGTGTGTGTGTGTGTGTGCATGTGTGTGTTCACCTTGACTGCTTAGTATTTTTCTGTTTTTTTTCTTTTCCATTCCCTCATCTCGCTGAATAACCCAGTAATGCAATGTCATCCCTGCTGGACCTGCTGACCTGAGAGACACTGCTCTGACAGAGTGCCAGTTAAGGAAATGTTGTTGTGGGTATGTAAACATGCAAGCATGTTGTGGTGCTTCACGACCATCGCCTAGATTCTCCAAATACTACAGAAGCAAACTCACTGCTGATCAGGTTCTATCCAAGACATTTAGGAATTAAATTTGGCAAGAATAGTGTGTAGTGTATTGTTGTGTTGTATTCAGTATAGCACAGAAGAGTGTAGTATAGAGTAGTATAATGTAGTGTAGTATAGTATAGTACAATATAAAATTATAATGTAATGCAGTTTAATAGAGTATAGCACAGTATAAAATTGTCTAATATAATGAAGTATAGTGCAGTATAGAATTGCACAGTATTTTATAGTGTAATATAATGTAGTATAGAATAATATAATGTATTTTAGAATAGTACAATATAATACAGTGCATTATAATGTAGTGCAGTTTAGTATAGTATAGTAGTGTATATCATAGTGTAATTTAATGTAGTGTAATGTATTATAGTGTAGAGGTGTGCCGTGTATTATAGTGTAGTATAATGTAGTGTAGTATAGCAGAGTATATTACAGTGTCATGCTGTGTTGTGGAAAATACTGTCTGCTTTAAAAAACAATGGTTATGATTTAACTTCTATTTCTTGGCTCTGTTGCTCAAACTCAAAGCTGAATAGTGTAATGTGTGATGTGTCACACACTGTTTTTCAATGAATAACATTTACTTCCCACAGTACACAGATTTGAATTCCTCCAGTCTAAAACAAATACTCTTAAGCTTTTGTTTACATCCACAGATAAGTAACTAAAACAGAAAGCATCACATGCTTCTTCCGTTAGGAACTAATCAGTTTGATTATATTAAACAGTTATTTTAAGCTCAATAATTGATGATTTATTATTGGTCCATATTTACGATGTCTGCTATATGTTTGGAGCCACATATGATACACTGTTTTTGTTTCTGCATGCTGTTTTACTTGTGGAAAACAGTAATGACTAGAGACTAAAGCAGTGGTACACAACATGGGCCACAGCACGGGCCACAGCACTTATAGATATTTGTTTCAACTCTGAGACTACTTGCTTTTAATTATGAGCTAGTTCTTTCATACAGTAGAAAATCAATAGTAGATTTTTAATATAAAGGATTATCCTTTAGATATTACACTAATAATAAACACAATGTGTAGTTTAATGCATAAGCAGGGTTCAAAATTTCATTTTGAATTTGATTAAAAGTTATCGTTGTACGTATCCTCTTTTTGCAGTAAGAAGTTTGTGTGTGTGTTTTTTGTGTGTGTGTGTGTGTGTGTGCTTGCTTGCCAGGTTTTACTTTCTTATAAATACTGATAACATTGTGTTGCACATAGGCTACAAAGAAGGATGAACTCAAATTTTAAGGCTCAGCATCTTACATGGCAATCAAGCCCCTTTTCCGCTTCTAATCTAGATTTCTCCTTTGACCCTTCTACCGTCCATCATACACACAATTTTTTGTCCATGCTGGTGTTAATGTGTACGTGTAGGCCAAGATTTTACAAATGTTTACCTCTGGTGAGGAAAATCCCATTATGTCTGATAAATTCTTACAAAGAGAAGCTACAAGTTGTACCTTGTTGAAATTCTTTACTGTATTAGTGTTCATTGTTGGGCTTATGAAAAGGAAGTAATGCTTTAAACATCCCGATTAGCCCAAAACCCATTTTTCTCACGAGCAACTAGCAGAATCTACAATGACAAAGAAATCAGAATGAAAGATCACAGTTATCCAGAGTCAAAAATACTGTTCTTACAATTCTCTTTATTAGAAAACTCTTCCCTGTTGTTCCCCTGCACTGATATACAGTTGTGAGATGATGTATGACTTGTGCTTGCCACATCTGGACAGCACCAGCCCTGTGGTCAGAAAATATAAATAATGCAATGGAGGGCAGCTAACACCATTTGTGTCTACAGATGGGCTACAGTCCGTAACTGTACAGTAAAGCCCCGACATTCGTGGGGGTTACATTTCAGGAGCACCCGCGAATAGTAAAAAAAAAAAATGCCTAAAAGTGCCTATTTTTATAGTGTAAACCCTATATATGCTCCCAAATATGGTCTCAAAACACTTTAATTTCATTTTAAACTCAGCCTAACACATTACCCTTAAAAATGTAAAGGTAATCCCATATACGTATTGATCTGCTGTCTCCTGCAGTTAAAACTTATAAAGTAGATGAATCTTATAAAGTAGCCAGTGAGCAGAAGAACAAGATAGGGGACTTTCCATGCAAAGTTTGTATTAATCACCCTCTGTTAATCCCATTGTAGTCCTACAGTTAGTTTCTGACCACAGAACTACTTCTGGATGAAAATTTTTGGTTGAGAGACTATTATCAATGTAGCAGTGATGGTAAAGTGGGTAAAACGGTGGTTCTATGGGGGTATCTTTCCAGTGATACATGAGACAGAAGGTGGCTGGGAAACTGTGCAGCAACTAATGAGGTACAGTCAGTAAGTAAAAAAAAACAAACTCCACCTATTACGCAGGTCCAAAATAAGACTCGCTTTTAGCACCCTCAAAGGAAAACTGTGGTCCTCAAGGTCCAACTGAGAATAGCTTCACCACCGGAATGCATATCCTTTGTGATTGGCTCCTCAACTGTAGCACACATTTTGTGATTTTGGAAAAACTGCTGTTTGGAGGAACCTCATAGAAAGTGAAGACCAAACATTAGCATGTATGGTGTGTGATCTGTGTCAACTGAGTGAGTCTCACACTCAGTGAATGAGAGCTGGCAGCCCTCATACCACCACAGTGATTATGGTTGTAACGAACAAGGTACTACAGATCTGCTACAGAACCTTCATTGGCTCCTGGTGGCAGCTCGCATTAAGTTCAACTTAACACTTGCCTTTAAGGCCAAGAACGGACTGGCACCTCCTTATTTTTCTGCACTGACCAAGCTGTGTCTAACTTCTCATCCTCTCAGAGCTTCAAGCACCACTTGTCTGGTACTTCTGCTGCTTAAAAGAAAGGAAGACCTGCATCAAGACTCTTTTCAGTCTTGGCCTCCCAGTGGCGGAACGAACTCCCTCTAGCGATCAGATCAGTCCCTCACTGTCTTCAAGGGTCGTCTGAAGACCCATCTCTTCAAGGAGAACCTTGGGTTTGTTTAGGTGTGTAACTAAGCTGGCAGTAATTTGGTTAGTAGCAGATGTTGATTTAAGTATGGCTTTTCCGGTATGAAGAACAGATGCGGACTACTAAAGCACTGATGTATGTTGCTCTGGATAAGAGCGTCTGCTAAATGCCATAAAGGTAAATGTAGCCGTACCTGATAAATTGAAAACTCAGTTCATGTTAAAGTGTCCCTTTGCGTGTAGTACGTGCTGTGCTGTTTTGGTGATCAGTGATGCTCCATTTCTACGAGATCTGTTCACCTCTCTGTTCATTCCCACACTTTCTCTCATTTCACTCTTGCAACACTCAGATATTTCCTCTTCCTCTGTTGTTTAGGATGTCTACCCTCCTCTTTTCTCCTCTCTTGCTGTATTGTTTCAGCATCACTATGCCACTGGCTCCCTACGGCACCTAGTATTTTGCTGACAGGAAGTCCAGCTTCCAGTTCCTGTTAGGTTGCTGTGAATGATCAATCATTTCCTCTTACAAATTTGTTTTGCCACACTATGCCCATGGTGAATATGAGGGGGTGAGCATAGGTTTGTCTGTGCTGGTATTTAACACCAGGGGTTTTCTTCAAAACATAATTTATGGAAGTATTGCTAACAAAATCTGATATGGACTGGTTTGGTTATTTACATATTGCTTTTAGAATTTTTTTCATATGGAACATAGTTTAATGTTATACAATATATACACACACATCATACAGACTGTGCAGTCTTCAGTAACGATTATGAGCTAAAGACAGAAATGAAGCACATTCAGAGACCATAAATTTAAAGACCACTAGAGTGAAGTGTATTGTTTTCAGGAATACTGCTTCATGCTCCAATCAGCCATAACATTAGAACCCCAAATGGTTGGTTCAAGGAATGGTAACTGGCAAGAGGGTCATAGGCACCCAAGGCTCTGATGTGCATAGGGAGCAAAAACTAGCCCTTCTGGTCTGTTCCCACAGAAGGGCTACTGTAGCACAAATTGCTTAATGAATGGACATCCCCTGGTTGACAATAGAGTCGGGTAATAGGTTGACCCTCCCATATCTAGGCTAAGAAATGGTTGACTTCATGGTTGCAGCGATGTAAGTCCCTCAGTGGGGGTTGCTGATCATAGAGGACTGTCAGGACTGAGTACCAACCATTATACCAATGTAGCATGGAGGATGAACCCAATTGTGGAGTTGCATGAGAGAGTAGGTAGTCCACGCACTTTGATATGAGAATGCTCTCTTAAAGAGTAGAGATTCCCAGTGGAATCCATGTTCTCACTCACACACAGAAAAAGGTATACAACCAGAGTACTCACGGTTCTGACGAGATGAGGGTCATGGCTAGGGAATAGAAATGATGACTCAATGGTTGAGCAATGGCTACCTCCATACCTGGCTATTTATACCATGTGATGCACTCATTTCCAGTTCCTCTTGCACGTCACGTGACCCATGTGCATGACAGTACCCCCGCCTTTAGGACCGTCACCAGATAGACCTGGCTGGGGGGATACCCAGCGACGATAGTCCTGAATCAGAGATGGATCCAAGATGAACCGCCCGGGCACTCAAGATCATTCCTCAGGACCATAGCCCTCCCAGTCAGCCAGACACTGGATGCCACAGCCCCTCCAACGTGAGTCAAGGGTGCGCTGAATGGTATAGACCGGACCACCGACCACAGTCAGTGGGGAGGGGGATCTGGAACCTGGGGAGACATTGGAGAATATTAAATTGTGAAACATGAAAGACTGAGTGGACACGGAGGGCGGCAGGCAGCTGAAAGGTGACTGGGTTACTCCTGTGGGTTATTTTGTATGGTCCAATAAACTGGGGGGTAAGCTTCTTAGACTCAGTGCATAAGTGAAGGTGCTTGGTGGATAGCCATACCCTATCACCTACATGGAACAGTGGCCCTGGAGTGTGGTTCATTAGCCTGTAAGATGGTGGAGTGGGTGCTGGTCCAGAGCCATCGGCACCGGCAGACAAACTGTTGGGCTGATGGTACATCAACCTCTGGTTCTTGCTGTTCAAACATCGGAGGTTGGAAATCATAGCATACCTCAAAAGGACTGAGACCTGTGGCTGAGGAGACTTGAAGATTGTGTGACAGCTCAGTCCAGATGAGGTAGCAAGTCCAGGAGTGCTGCCAATCAGCCAGAAAACATCTCAGAAAGTGCTCCAGTTGTTGGTTGGTCCGCTCCGTCTGACCATTCGTCTCAGGGTGGTATCCAGATGAGAGATTGCAGAACGAACCAATCAGACGGTGGAAGGCCTGCCAGAACTTGGCTGTGAACTGGCTGCCCCCTGTTCAAGACGATGTCCTTGGGGAACCCATGCAAGCGGACTACGTGTTCCAGAATTAATTCTGCTGTGATTTTGGCCGTGGGGAGTCTGGCTAGAACTACCAGGTGCACAGCCCTGGAGAACCGGTCCACGATGGTTAGAAAAGTGTACTTTCCATCCACATCCGGCAGATCGGCGACAAAATCCAGCGCGATGTGCAACCAGAGAGAGTGAAGGTCCACCGATGTGGGTTGGTTAGGGGTCTTAGATCTGGCACACACCGCGCATGCTTGGATGTACTTCTTGATGTCTTCGACCATGGACAGCCACCAAAACGCCCTCTTGTATCCCAGGATGTCCGTTGAGGGCAGAGTCGTGGCCCAACTGAAGCACCTCCGGTCGAAGCCAAGTGGAGACAAAGAGGCATCCAGGGGGAGTGTCTGCCGGAGGGGGCTCCAAGGTGTGTGCCTGGCGAATCTGATCTTCCAGCTTCCATCGTAACAGAGAAATTATGAGGCGTCCACCTCTACAACGAATAGTTTACTGACATCTGGATAAAGAAGGATGGGAGCTGAGGTGAAGAGTAGGCACCAGCGTTGGAAGGCTTCAATAGCTTGAGAGGTAAGTTGAAAGGAAGTCCGGGTAGGTTTCATGAGAGGCGTAAGAGGTGCCACAACCAAACTGAAGTCCCAGATGAACCTCCGATAGAAGTTTGCAAACCCCAGAAAGCGTTGGAGCTGTTTAAGCGTCTTGGGTAGGGGCCAATTACGCATAGCCTCCAACTTCTGAGGATCCATGGCCACACCCTTAGGGGTTATTACAAAACCCAGGAATGTGGTGGAATGCTGGTGGAAAGCGCATTTCTCCAACTTATAGTAAAGTTGGTGGGCCGGCAACCTCTGAAGAACCACCCTTACGTGCTACACATGTTCTTCAGTGGTCTTGGAATAGATGAGAATGTCATCTAAACATACAAAAGCCCGCAGTACATCATTGATGAATTGCTGGTATACAGCGGGACTATTGCACAGGTCGAAGGGCATCAAAAAGGTTTCATAATGACTGTGCAGTCTTCAGTAATGATTATGAGCTAAAGACAGAAATGAAGCACATTCAGAGACCATAAATTTAAAGACCACTAGAGTGAAGTGTATTGTTTTCAGGAATACTGCTTCATGCTCCAATCAGCCATAACATTAGAACCCCAAATGGTTGGTTCAAGGAATGGTAACTGGCAAGAGGGTCATAGGCACCCAAGGCTCTGATGTGCATAGGGAGCAAAAACTAGCCCTTCTGGTCTGTTCCCACAGAAGGGCTACTGTAGCACAAATTGCTTAATGAATGGACATCCCCTGGTTGACAATAGAGTCGGGTAATAGGTTGACCCTCCCATATCTAGGCTAAGAAATGGTTGACTTCATGGTTGCAGCGATGTAAGTCCCTCAGTGGGGGTTGCTGATCATAGAGGACTGTCAGGACTGAGTACCAACCATTATACCAATGTAGCATGGAGGATGAACCCAATTGTGGAGTTGCATGAGAGAGTAGGTAGTCCACGCACTTTGATATGAGAATGCTCTCTTAAAGAGTAGAGATTCCCAGTGGAATCCATGTTCTCACTCACACACAGAAAAAGGTATACAACCAGAGTACTCACGGTTCTGACGAGATGAGGGTCACGGCTAGGGGATCTAACATATAAGATCTCTATGCATCACAACTGTGATTTTATTTCAGAATTAGATTATTAAAATGTTTCAACTTCTCTAAGCAAAAACTGAAGAATGTCAAAGCATATTATGGATCATACACTTACTCAACACACAACACTTACTCAACTAATTTTGACCTGGTTTTTTTTGGGTTGTTTTCATGTACTGATAAGAAACCTGGTTGTTTTTAGTGCAGTTATCAGTATCACACCCAATAAGGTTGTCTTTAGGAGGGCAGTCAGGTCAGCAGAGGTAAGGGTGGGTTGCACTTTGTCTGAAGGCCAGAGGAAGCTGTAGAAAGCCAGGTCTTTCACCGCCATCCAAAACCAACATTGTCAGTCAGTGCGTACACAATGCCAGCGAGGCTGAGCAGGTCCTTTAAGGCTATTGAGGCGTTCTTAACGACCTCAATCGCTCTGCTGGCCCGATTGCCAGGCATGTCTACCTGCTCACACAAATGTCCTCCATGCTCACACAAACACATAAAGCTCGCTTATCAGGAGTTTAGCTTGGCCCGGCACTTGGTCCGCTCACAGTGCCTGAAAATGCACGTGTGTATAAACAACCGACGTCTGTTTGCTCAGTGTGGATTGTGCATGTGTATGACAGGAAGCGGACAGAATGCTTTTGTATATTCTGTTAAAATCATTAAACAATTATTGGAAAGGAGCAGAAACTGGGTTCCCAGAGGAAAGCAGGACCAGTTTTGGCAGTACAGGGAGTGATGAAGTGAGATACACAAACTGTAGGTGTGAACAGTGTTAAAGTGCTTTTTAAATGGAATTTAAAAATTATATGCAGAATTTATGATTATGATTGTCACTGATCTCTTACTAATTCTTCCTCCCAGAATCTCCTCTCTGCTTTGCCAGAGTGGTTTAAAAGCATCAGTCAAAATGAGAAATCAGGGCGACTTTCATAGCCTGTGTCAAAATATAGTGGAGACGTCTATGAAGAATTTTTAAAACCTGTATGGCAAATGTATGATATTCAAAAGCAAGTATAAAATTATTACTGTTTTTAGATATTATCCTCTAAATGTTTTATACCATTTTTTAAAACGATGAGTTCCTATGGTCAACATAAGACCATGTACACAGGCCTGCAGAGATAATTTACATTTAGTTTAGGTTTTACGTTGGTTTTTGCTGTCCAGATTGAATAACAGTAAACAATAAATTCTTTAATTCTTAAAGTTAAGGTATCAAGAAATACTGTTTACTACACTTGACATGTGTTTGCCAAGTTATTTAGTCTACTTACTGTATTTGTGCATGTTATATATACATAATGTGGTTAACACAGTACTAAATTGAATCTCAGCTGAACAATCAACACTAACATTAATACCAGTTTAAGCATTAGATGATTCAGCAAAGGCTAAATTTGGATGGTTTAGCTAGTTTAGTGAGTTTTTTCAGAACTAATTGAATTTCCAGCAAAAATAGCAAAGCATAAGACTTTTTAACAGACATAGGAAACAGAGGTGTTCCAAAAAGCTGTTTAACATCCAGCAACTACTTCTAAAAAAAGCACTGAGCCCACTGCTGACCCACAGGATAATGTGCATTTGGTGTGTTTTTTGATGCTTTTGATATGCATTATTAGAATTAGACAAGCTAATTCTGACAACATATTCAAATAACAGTTAGCTAGCCGTGTCAGGCAACACTGACCAGCCAGATTTCAGGATGAAATCACAGTTTTGCAGCAGGGAGGAGTGAAATGAAAATAAGTACTCTGTAAAAGTGTTGTATAATTTTATTATATACACTTTAAAATATTATACACTATTCAAAATACATTCCTGAGCTATGAATGGGCTCAGCTTCTGATGCTGGTAAACTTCAGTCCCTCCCCTGTTTTGCATTTGTAGTGTCAGGAAGAGGAAATGTGAGGCGTGGTAACATTTTGTGAGGCTTAGCATTTGATAAGTGTGTCCCGGTTGTAACAGGGTTGTGTTAGCCCTGTGCTTCACTGGCACAATCTGTATTCATGCCTCAGTGATCGCACTCAATAGGCCCACCACGCTCCACAATGACATCATGTAATTGTGCGACATCCCGCCACCATTCAGTGCCAGCCCTCAGTGGCTTAGTGTGCTCGTGTCCTCTGTATCAACAGCCACCACCCTCTAAGTCATGACCTGCCAGGGGGCTGCCCAGTAGATGCTCGACCAGAGTCCAGTGCAATAGTGTCAAACTGCAGCCCTATAGGCCACATCACTGCGCAGTGTTCTTATCCTACGTTATCTGACATTTACAGAGCTTGATAATTAGCTGTTGAGTTAAATCAGGTTTGTTAAGGCAGGAAATTCTGTATGTAGTCTCATGTTTCCTGGGTTTGTCCTATTTTTCTGCTTATCAGCTTATCTATGTTTTAAATTTTTTCATTGCTTGAACATTGCACATAATATGCATTGCGCAACCCTTTGTAATACAAATGATTTGTAATAGCCTTTCTAGGCAATTTAGGAAGAGCCCTGCATCAGACATGTAGTTTTATTTGTACAACAACTCTGTCCCCTTTGTCTCATACTGCACCATACTATCTTGATGTTTGAATGGAAATCATAAAGGGCTATGTCAATATGATTATCATGGGACAACATATTGAATTTTAAAGTTAGATTCTGGTAGAGATTAGCATTTTAAACATTCACACAAATATGCAGATTTCTGTGATGTGCGGCAATCCATTGTGAACCACATTCATGTTTTCTTTAAAATGTTACCCTGATTTTATAGTTTAGAGAAACCTTCATGGAAAGTAGTGTTGTGGTTCACTTTCCAGGACTAGATTACAATCGAAAAATCTTAAGATCTGTGGATCTTTTAAGGTTTATGTTTCTGAGGAATAATTTGTTTAAATATTCTAGGGTTGCATTACGTGAAGGTTCTTCGTAACTTTGAAGTGTCCTTTACACTGTGTACATACGTATACTTATCTAAGTTGTGTACAAATTGTATATATATATATATATATATATATATATATATATA
>JBBJLS010075143.1:8091-27972 GCA_037577275.1 Bryconaethiops microstoma
CCCCCCCCCCCCCCCCCCCCCTCTTTCGTTTTTTTGTGTGCATGATGTATGAAATCGGATTGGCTTAAGCCACTGTCTTGAAACTGGCGTAGTCAGAGTTCAGAACCAGAACATGTTCTATATAGTAATGCATTGTTATGAGTTCAGAAATGACCTACAGTGTTCCCAGTCTGTTTTGGTTGGACACTGGATAAAAAGTCTTGATTTGAGACCTGATGTCATAAGTTCACCCCTTTTTGTTTAATTTACATCTTCACGTCGTCTCTGTTTTTCTCCCCGCAGCGGCGAGAGCGGTGCGGGTAAGACTGAGAGCACCAAGCTCCTGCTGAGGCAGCTAATGGAGCTGTGCAGGGCCAACTCTCAGCTGGAGCAGCAGATCTTGCAGGTAAGATAATACTCCCACCCCCCGCCTCCCACCACCCCCCGCCTCCCAGCACTCCAGGGGCCTCCTGCTCATTTGACTGCAGCCTCATGGTTTGCACACCTGAAATGCTCCAGATCACAGCAGATGGGCAGTGGTGGATAATTGACTCAGCATTTTCTGCGACCTGCGCTTGTTTAGTGGGACTCGAGCGCAGCCATGCTACACAGCAAACACCATGCAAAATGAACCCAGGCTGCCAAAAGGCGAGAAAGGAGTTCAGAAGTGGGATTAAAGTGGATGCTGGCGTGTTACGTGGTCCCCACTTTTATTTAAAACACAAATTAAATGCATAAAATGTATGAAAAACTAAATTTACTTTCTGTAATTGTCAAGTGAACATTTCCTACAATGTAACATTTACTGCTCCCTTTTTAAGTGCAACAATCCAGTCAAAACGCGCCTTATTAAAGCAAGCCATGGAAAATTTGCTTATCAAATATCCACCAACTGTGTTGCTGAAACGATTAGAGAGACATTCTGATATTGTGCAACTATTGACCATCAATGACGAGCACATGATGACGTGAATTCAACAGGCTTGTAAAAGTGAGGCAGATACCAACAATGTGAGCAGTGTTTAAGAAACCTTAGGATGGATAGAATTAATAGATCCTATAATCATTTAGCTCATGAAATACTTAAAGTACTTCTGGTCGCTCATAGCAGGTACATATGGGAGGTAAACTAGTATAAAACTGAATACAGGTATGATGATATGGATTTTGCCATAGAATAACTTCATAAGCCCAAATTCAGTCCCATGCTGGGTATGAAGAGTTTAAATAGTTGAAATGAACCTGACATAAGCTCACTTTAGGGAGACTCCTACGTTTAAATTTTTATCACAGCAGCGAGCACACCTGAAGCTACTCTATTGTTTGCCACTTGCTGTGTGTCGTCTGACGTTCCATTTTGGCCGTGGTATCGGGGCTGGCTATAACTGTCTGATGGTTTCCATTTCTATTTTTTGCACAAAACTTATTTAACATAGCTGTTGAACAGTATGTGTAAGGAAGAATTAGCTTGTAAAACCCGTCCGGCAGGCAAAGGGTAACTATAGTGTGGCAAACTTCACTTAGGAAATATTAGTGTGTCTGTGTCTGTCTGTGTATCCAGTTTTACTCGCTAAAATTAAGATTTTTATTCCGTGAACTTAATTATTAACAAATAAGCAAAATGTCTAATTTGTACTATTTTTTTTTTTCATCGACCATAGATGCAGTCCATCCACCAAGTATAAAGTTTGCTTCTTCAGTTTAGAACTTGAGCTGTAACACACAGGTTTTTGCGCAGTTTTTAAAAGTGTGAAGTGACGATTCTGTCGTACGTGAACACACCACAGCACACAGTGTGACAGCATGAACTTCTTCCTCTGTATTTAACCCATTCACCAAGTGAAGCAGGGGGCAGCCAGGAACACAGCAGCCGGGGAGCAGAGTGTGGGGACGGTATCTTGCTCAAGGGAACCTCAGGAGTGTCACTAGCAGTCCTGGGATTAAGACCCATGACTTTCTGATCGCAGGGCAAACGAACCATTAGGCCTCCAGCTGCCCCAAAGATTACACCCCCCGTCAGGGAATTGAACCCCAGTCTGCCACATAACCAATATACTGACGAGGAGTAGGTCCTAAACCACACCTGCAGGTCGGCACCACTGTAGGGAAGAGCTGGATGCAGTTTGAGCGAGTTGAGAAGTTTTAGGGATGTGTTTACACAAACAATTTCAGTGACTTGGCTCCTAGTGTGTGATAGCTATGTTAGCCTAGCAGCTAACAAAAGAAGACTAAATTCGGACACCACTTGTGTCTTAGCCGATCAGCTGTATTTGAAATAAACTGTGCAAATTCCGTTAGACTGTTCCTTTAACCCTTTTCTGCAGGCCATAGCGCTGTCCGGATGGAAATGAACTTGTCTGATAATGTTTCAAAATTTTACAATTTAATTCAAATTTAATGCTGACCTGAGGACACTCAAAATGAGCTGGAATTGTATTTTATTTTTGATGTGAAACAGGGTTAATGTGTTTTGTACATTATGAGGTGTCCTGCATTGTATAAATGCTGCACGTATAAATGAGCCATTTAACAGTTGTTCTTGCGTCTCAGAAAGAAAGATGATGGTTGTGCAACATTTCTGCCTGATGACTCAAATGCTTTTTTTTCTTTCATGGATCTCTCTTACCAGAACAAATATTATGTAACTTGAATCACTGCACTGACACGTTTTTCGTGTTTAACTGGTCTGGTTGGGCCCGGTTAAAGCATGCTCGGTTTTCTTAGTTTTTTTTTTTTTTTACTGAAAACAACTGTATTTTCTCTACATTTTCCCGGTTTGCTTTATGCTGTGTGGAGGGAGTTTGTATCTGTTTTGACTGAACACTGAATAACTATGATCATAAACAACTGCTTTAAGAAAATCTCCTGAGATTTTTGGATTTACTGCAGGCCAGACATTGGAAAAGTAATGTGAAGCCAAAGGAAACTGTGCAGAGCTCAAGCACATTTTTATTATAGGGCTGGATTTTTCGTGTCTGCTTTTTATTGTTAATTTTTATGTCAAGGAAAAATATAAGGATGTGTGTGTGCAAAAGAAAAAAAAAAACATAAATATAAATAATATTCAGTACTGTACAAATTTTTTAGCCACCCTTCATTGCTTGATATTTTCCCTTGAATCATATTTTTTTTATCTTTGGGATACTGAGTAGATTAAATTAAACAAGTGGAAACAAATTTTTTTACTGCAACAGGCTGCAAAGTGTCTAGAGATACAAGAAGCCTAGATAAAGGTGTTCCAACTACTCAGCATTCAGCACCACCAGTATACTGATCACCGCCTGATCATCTGGAATCATCCGCTCCTGTTTCTTCACTGGTTCAGGACTTCAGTTAGATGTGCTTTGTTATCCTTGAATGATTCATACGTAGGTCATTGTGTATCTTAACAAACATTCCTCTGAAACTTGTCAGATTCAGGGACGGGACTGGCAATGAGTCTTTGAAAGACCTTCAGGAAGCCTGGAGAACTGTTCCTCAAGACCACATAAAAATACAAGAAAGTCTGGCTTTTTAGAAGCAAAATATGGGTTACCCAAAAAACACACACACACACACACAAACACACACATATATTCATATATATAAAGCTAATTAAACATGTGTGGAGTTTTATTTGTGAATATTTAAAACCATTACAATATTAAAACAGGAAAATAAAGTGGCATTGGGATTGGAGTGAAATGACACAAATCCCAGGACTGCTAGTGGCACCTCTGAGGGACCCTTGACCCACTCACTGCTTCCCGGGTGCTGTGGTCCGGGCTGCCCACTGCTTCACTTGGTGAATGGGTTAAATACAGAGAAGAATTTCTGTTCACACTGCGTGCTGCGCTGTGGTGCTAGACATCATTCTGCCTGGCTACAGTCTGAATGAAAAGGTGCAAAACAGTCAGCATAGTGTAGCTAAAAATAACTTTTTAAACCAGAAACAGAGATTAGAAACTGGAGCTTCTGTTCTGGAACAGTTGGTTTCAGTTTAGGCTTCTTGCTGATTTCCAGTTGTTTTCTTCCCCCAAACCAGATTGGAGTCTTCGTCTAAAGAGCACAGTAATAAGAAGAGCAGGAGGAGGAGCTATAATTCAGCTAGTTTTTAGTGGTTATTACAGACTATTTGTGTTGCACAGATCATCGTGAAATGTTCACATGGGGGGAAATGAGGATTTACCCTCTAAAATGAAGATGAATGAAGTTACCATGGGAAAAATGACAGTTTTGAATAAATATGGAGTATTGCGAGGGAGACTTGTCATGCATTCATACTTTCTTCCCTGGGATGTGCTTTAGTATACATTTGGTGATGTTTCAGTGCTTTCTACGTGTTTTCTCACGGTTGTGTTGGTAAGACAGGATGTCTGGGGGAGTCGAGGGGGGGAGTCGAGGGGGAGAGGGGGGCTCCCTGTCGCTTTAGAAGTTTTATACGTGTGAGAAATTCTGGGAAATGTCCATAAGATTACTTTACGAAGGCATGCTGTCCCTTTAACTGATGTAGATTCTGAAGGCTTCATTCATGATGTAGAGAAGAACTCGAAGCAGCGTATAGTGGAACCTTGGTTTGGGTGTGTACTGAATTTTCCTTTTACCATATAGTGCGTCATGTGACTGTGACGGGAACTCCTAAGACGTGTGTGTAAATGTGAATGTGTTCTTTTGAGGGTAATTTGAGTCTTGGGAGGCTCTCCAGAAAGCATGCAGGAGTCCCACCAGTCAAAACAAACCATTTTCCAGACCTCCGGCTTTCTTTTTTTGCTTTCCTCTCTCTCTCTTTCTTTTCCTGCTCTCTCTCTCTCGTGGCCTATTTGTTGTTAACTGCTGACTTGAGGACTCGAGGCGAAGCTGCTGAGTAGGCCAGGCCAACGTCCTCATTGTAGAGAACAGCTGGGTTTGCCCATGTGGCAAATTCTCTTTCAATAGACTGAGCTGTACATGGTGTGTGTGTGTGTGTGTGTGTGTGTTTGTGTGTTCACACACACTTTCGTTTTTCTCAGATAATTGGACAGATAAAATGGAACAAGGATTTGCCCTGGAATTATCAATTATCATGGAAAAAAGCATACAGCGTTGAATAAATGGACAGAGTAATGTTAAAATGCAGAATCAAAAGGATTACATACCAGCTACCAACAGGGATTCCAGCCTTTTTGCAAACCTTCTGTTCAGCCATTGAGATGTAAACAGTCACTTGGAGTGGTTTGTTGCTAAATGGTCTGTGGAATCCCCCAACTTTGCTTTAAAGTTACAAATGTAGCCATTTTATTTCTTGTCCAAAATGGCTGGTAAATGTACTGATCGTCTTGTTTTTATGTTGACTCTAATAATTTTCCTTACAATGTCCAATTATTATAAACAATACATTTTAGGTCCAAACTTATAGAACTATTATAAAACAGTGTCTCTAGCATCAGGTAGAACATTTGTAATTATTTGCTGTAAAAACCTTCTTTAAAGTAGCTTTAAAGTCATTAGAGACGTCTGGTTCTATTTACCACCACAGTGAACCGGACAGACTCTTCTCTAAAATTTCACACTATATCACGAATGACTTTGTTTCATGCTTATCATTATGAAGGACTTTGGTGGAATTCCCCTTCATATATGGACATATAATGGACTATCCCGAATAGGAGAAGCATAGTGTTATAGGACCTGGGCTTCCTACTATAATGGATCTTGAATTGGATCATAGTAGAAAAACAGCCCTTTTGTCCAGCATTGTTAAATTTGTTTCTGTAGTAAAGTACCACACAAAGATCACAGATACAGTTACAGGGACCTCCCATACACGTTTACAGGGATCAGAGGGAGGCCGAGGTGGGGAAACTGCCTCTGGAAACTTATACACCTCTAATACAGCAGTGAAATGTTCTACAGTAGATCTGTTATATCTATAGTAGGCCTTGAAAAATAACACTGTACTTTACAGGCCAAAGGTTTTATTACAAAAAACATTAGAAATACTTAAAACAAATGTGTCTGACTGGTTTTCAATATTCTATAACCTGTAGGAACACATTAATAAGGCACAAAGGCTCAAACTATTGGTTTTCAAGAAACTCAGGTCTGTCTTTAGTGACTGACATTCACTTCGTGTTGATCATGAAAAAAAGAAAAATATCACTCATAATAGTCATAATAATCATACATTTTATTCAAGGGCGCCTTTCGAGGCATTCAAGGACACCTTACAAAATCAAAATATAAATAAAGAATAAACAAGAATAAATAAAAATAAAGAACCAAATTTATGAGTAATCATAAAAGTGCAAAACTGCAAGTGATAGTCATAAAACAAAATCAAAGACAGTAAGCAAGTTTGTCTTTGTCCCCCAGTCTCCAGATCTGGGCCCACAAGTTCAAGTTTTCAGGTTTGAGAAGGTGCTGAGAGGGTTTGAACACAAGTTATTATTAGAAGAGGATGGGTTTCCCCTTTTGAGTCTTGGTTCCTCCCGAGATTTCTGCCTCCAGCTGAGGGAGTTTTTCCTCGCCTCTGTCCCCTTTGGCTTGTTCGCTAGGGGCTCGAACCTGGACTCTCTAAAGCTGCTTTGTGACAACTTCGGTTGTAAAAAGCGCTACAGAACTGAATTGAATTACCAAAAGTTGCTTTAAAGAATGTGGTGAATCTGTGCTGCTGTGATAAAGGTGAGGGGGGTTGTTTTGATGAAGCTCATACAGAACCTTTCACATCCATTAAACTGCACTTTCAGTGTATATTGTTACACTTCTAAAGCAGTCAGTTACATTTGTACAGACGTGAGGGTGGACCCAAACCTGTAACTCAGATCTTGCCTGGGATTATTTTTACTACTCTGCACTTGTTTGAATGTTGTGTTGAGGGAGGTGTGAGCACTTTTAACTGAAGCCACAATTAAATCCATGAGGCTGGTACGTTTTATGCCAAAAATGATTGGCAAGTATGTTCAATCTCGCACATTAACCAGAGGCTCTGATGTCACTGTTTGAACTGGATTTTACTCATTTTGCAACATATTTTAGCTCATGTTTCACAGAAAACACAAGTCTTTAAAAAAAATGCTGCGGAATCTGTAAAACAAAAAAGGATTGGTTTGTGTTCTGTTTTGTTTTTTAAAGAAAATTGTTGGAATTTTCCTTTTAAATGTTTTTTGGCCTATAAATGATAAGTATAGTGTGCGGTAAAGCGGTTTGGAGATGGATGTAATTATGTTTCTTTTCCATCAGACGACTGGTTGTGGTGTTCTTTTCTAAAAAGGTCCACTGGGTGCTGTACTGTTACTCTACAGATTTTTTCAGGCTGCTGTAGTGGGTCAGGCTGCAGGGAGTTTGTGTTCGCCTGAAGCCTGAAATGGTGAATATACTGTCTTTTACCATAGAGTTTCAGCCCCGTCTGCCTATAAAAGATAAGATAAAATGACCCTTTAATAGTCCCATGAGTGGGCCAGTCGGCATCAGGTCTGTCTGGTGAGGTTTACAGCTTCTCCTGAGATTTCACTCCTCCACCAACTTGAGCTGGAGTTCAGGGGTTCTCACTCAGCGTTCACTCTCCTGTCCCACTGTGGGAATTGTGCTTGGGGTCTCAAACTTTTGCCTGTTTTCCTGTTGTTCCTTCATGTCTGTGGAACCAGTTACACACACACACGCACACAAAAAAAACTTTGGTTCTACATGACACAGGAACACCAGACAAAGCTTAGCATGACGTCCAACACCTCAAGCATCGACACAAACCGGGGGAACTTCAACGTAAGCTGCTGGTTTAATCGGGTTCTGAGGGTTTATCACGATGGGATGCTATAACAACTAATTTTACCCAACAATTGATATTCAATCACTTTTGTGGGTTGTTTTTGAGGCGTTAATGTCTTTATTTTGAAACAGGTGAACCCTCTGCTGGAAGCGTTCGGGAACGCCCAGACAGTCATGAATGACAACAGTAGTCGCTTTGGGAAATACATTCAGCTGCGCTTTCAGAACTCTTCAGGTGAATTTATTACTGATTTTTATTGATAATATTAGTAATTGAGTTCATAAATTTTATTATCGTGACAATTTTCAAAACTGTCTTCAACTCTTAGAATTAAACAGTCTGTTTTTGTTACTTTGCCCTTAAGGCTGATTTATGTAGGTGTCCTCTAGTCTGATTGGCTGCCAGGTATGACATATTGTTAAAAAAAAAATTTCAGGCTTTTTTTTTTTTTACTTCATTATGAAAAGCAGGATATGCAGTACATTTATATAAACACACACACACACAATTGTTATATATATAATATACTGTGTATATAATAGTGTGTGTGTGTGTGTGTGTGTGTGTGTGTGTGTGTGTGTGTGTGGCTTCAGCAGCAATAACATACATACATACTGCCTGTTGTACTGAATGTTTTGAATGTTGTTGATTATAAACAGTCTGTATTTGCTTCTGCAGTGAAAGGGGCCAAAATCAATGAGTATCTCTTGGAGAAGTCCCGCGTAGTCCACCAGGATGAGGGGGAGAGGAACTTTCACATTTTCTACTGCATGCTGGCCGGCATTTCTCCACAGGACAAGGAGATTTACGGCCTCCTGGATCCCACTCAGTACCGGTGAGTCAGTCCATGATGTCATCCCGTCACTTCCTCACACAGCCACTGTGTGGACTTGTGATCTTGACGTCATTTACTGCTGCATGCAAAGGTGCGTTTCAGGAGTGACCCAGTTTAGGCCGTATCAGATCCTGCATGCGTCATACCTTACATATATATTTTTTTAATACAGGGTTCATCTGTTTTGGCTGACAAACAGTGGTAAATTCCTTATTTCAATTCCGAATAATTCTTGATCTCAGTAGTGCACTGTTTTGTCTCTCAGGTATCTTAATGGGAAGTTTGTCCAGGATGATATGGTGCAGCACTGGAGTGCAAAGTACAGTGAAGTGTCCAATGCCATGGATATGGTGGGCTTTGAAGAGCAGGTGAGAACTTTCTGCAACAAATAAGGACATTTTGGACAGAAATTGTTACTGATTGGTGTTAAAAATGGACAATATCAGCCCCTAATTCCTTTATACAGTCAAAAATCAACCAGGCTTCATTACATTTAAGTAAATAATGTATGCTGTATTTTCATCCAAAGTGAATTTTTTAAAATTATTTTAAAGTTTCCAAAAAGTATCTATGGAAACAAATTGTTGGTAATCCTTTATGAATGTTGACAAAAGAGCTGCACAATACGGGTAACATACCAGTATTGCCGTTTTACTGCTACATATTGCCATTGCGATGTCTTTCAAAATATTATAAGGCCCAAATCCTCACTTTTCTGGAATTAAAAAGGTTGTAAATCAGTAAATATCGTTTCAAATGGCACGTTTACCCCCATCCATATGTTACATGTATAGGAAACATTCTACAAAAACAGTCAGTTTTTAAAAAATGATCTCACCAAACTAACACATTTAAATATGTCTCCTTGCACTGGCTGCAGCAGTTTAGCTCTGCCTATTTGTGTACCAATTCACCACAACCTTTAAAGGTAAGGGATTAGACTTTTGTTGGATTACATGGAGACCTCGATTTATCAGAACACGCAGTAACTCACCTGGAGCTTTTAGTGATCAGCCTGTCAGAAACATTGTGATAGAGGCTCATTTGCATATTCCAGCCTTTCGTAATGTGAGTTTTGCAGAGACCGATCTCTTGATAACAATTACAGGACGATATATTGTGCAGCCCTAGTTGCCGTTTTTTTTTTTTTTGCTGTTCCATCCATTATCCTTAACCCACAGAACTCGAGTGGTACATATCTGTGCCGGCAGCACAACAAATGGTAAATTGGTGTCATACAGCACAACGACCCCTTATTTATGGAACTTCCCCCAGTTTGTATTGATACTCGAGGGGTCAGACGTCATGCTGAGTTTTCTATGCCATGTAGATCCAAAGTTATTGTAATTTAAAAAACGTAATAATAAAAAATGTTACTGGTGTTTTAAAAATGGCATCACAAATGCCCAAATAAACAAAAATGCCCAAATTTTTTATTTTAGGTTTTAGAAACAAACAAAGAAAACACAAGATCTTTGATTGAGAGAGTGTTTAGAATATTGTCCGCCCACAAGTGGGTGGGGGAAAAACTGCAGAAGGAGGGGGTCCGGAGAATAGCTGAGTAAAAAAAAAGCAGGAAACACCGGCTTTAGACTGTTTTACTCCACTTTCATTTGTTGAAATCAGATTTTATTAATACGCTGTAAGGGTTAATATGTCCTGTGACACATTTTTGTAAATGAATACTGCCTATTTTTATCAGATGACCAGAAGGAGCTTTCACCTTTCTAAACGGAAAGTACTCAAATAACTAATACAGGCAGAGAACATTATCTCACATAACAGTGGTGACGGATAAGTAATACAGCCAGAAATAAAATAAACTTCCTCATCTGTGTGCTGTCAGGAGGCCAGGGAAGCCGAAGGCGCACGCCTTGCAACACACATGAAATTAGAGACGGAAATGCCTTTTCAGTTTATTATAATTCGATCTGAAGGTTGATGGAAACATAGGTAGTGACTAGTATTGTTGTCAGTTGTCTGCTGGGAATTACAAAATCTAAACGTCAGTTCCCAGCTTTAAAATTTCTCAATCAAACAGCAGAAACTCAAAATAATACAAATATTGCAGCCTGGGGTGGATCTTCTGAGAGTTCAGAGTCTCATTATTTCTATCATTTCTCTTCATGTGAAGATTCTTGTGTGATAAAAGAAGGTTAGGTTTCAATGTTATTTTCAGGTGGGCCCTTATCTCTGTAAATATATAGAGGGTGTCTCTGAGAAAGTGGTGCTGGCTGTTGTCCACTACAGTTTGATGATTTCCCTGCTCAAACACACCTGGTTCAACTCTTCTGATAATGGTCCAGTTTAGAGAGAATGAGTGGTAGAGCTACCAGCCCCCAGGCTCTAAGTCTCTTAAAAGACTGGTATATAAATATTAGGCCACAAAATACTCAAATATGCAGAGTTTAGCGTACATCAGATATTCCTGGTATTGATGAACACCTGGATTGGATCATCTGGACTGGATTGGAACAATTATTTTGGATCAATTGAACTGGATCAACTGGACTAGATTGTATCACCTGGAACCTCCTGACATTGTCATGCTTTGTGTATATTTACACTATTGCTTCTTTTGTTTGCCGTGTTTTTAGTGTGTCTGGTGTCTTTGATGGACCTTTTCGTTCAGTCTTTGATCTGAGATGCTCTGAACCTGTGTTCCAGGTTTTGCTCTGCAGAGGTCCGGAACTGGATTTCTGTAAAGCTGCTTTGCAATAATGTCTGTTGCGAGAAAAGGCCTCATTACAAATAATATTGAATTCTTGTGCGGCTCAGGAAAAGGTGGACATGATTACCATCCTTGCTGGGATCCTGTCCCTGGGGAACATCACGTTCAAGACGGCAGAGAATGATGCTCTGAAAGTGACAGAGACGTCTCAGGGCTGGCTCAAGGCCACCGCGGTGAGTTTGAGCTGTCAGATTCTAATTTTCACCACATCCTGCTTTTGAGATGTGAATATTGGCTCAATTTTCACAATTTGTGAGTTAACTGATATTGTTCACACCCTCCCTCATTTACTGCGCTACGTTTACACCACAGACCAAAGGTTGGGCCCCCACTCTCAGGTTAATAAGATAAATGGTATGCTGCTATTTCGTAACTTTAATTACAAGAAATACTTAAAACAAATGTAACTGACTGGTTTTCAATGGTTTATAGTCTGTAGTAACACACATTTGGCCACAAAGGCTTAAATTACTGATTTTGAAAAGACATATCAGGTCTGTTTTAGTGCGCCCACATTCACTGTATTGGATCATGAAAAAAGTCACACAATTCCTTCTGGTTTATTTAGCGTTTGACAAAATGTCATCCTTCAACAGGCTTCAAAATTCAAGAACACTTCAAATGCTTCAAGAATGTTTCAAAATTATTGTCACGATAATCAATAATGAGTTAAAAGAAAAGCCAAATGTTTTTAGAAATATGTCTCGACCTCCCCAGTCTCCAGATCTGAACCCACAAGTTCTAAATGAGCATCCAGCAGGACTGTGAGATAGGACTGTTTTCAGGCTGGAAAAGGTGCTAGGAAGGTTTGGACGCAAGGCGGGGAGGTATTTCACATCCAATAAATGGCACTAACCGTATATATATTTTTACATTTCCAAACAAGTCTGTTATATTAATTTAAAGTATTTCTAATGTTTTCTTGCAATAAAATATTGAACTGATTTTGAAGGAGGTAATTCATTTGCATTAATCTTGGAATCTTGGAGTAATTTCTTCATATCTGTTGTATTTACCAAGTCCCAGTTGTATGTTTAGTATATTTTTTTAAACTAGTATTCAAAATGTATTGCAGTTTTTATAATGCATTGAATTATGAATGAACCAAGACCTTAATAGAGCGGAGTGCCTGTGCTCGGATTATCAGCCTTGCGCACACATGGTAAAATAAACAGGCCGATTGTTCGCTCATATGCCTGGCCCATGTGCGGCCCTGGGGCGTGTGTTTTACGTGAATGGAGGCGGAGAAGCTACAAGGGCGCCTGAGCTCCACGCCTGCTAGTCAAACAGGTGAATTATTGCTTGCTCTTGCACAATGAAGCTCCTTGGAGCAAGAACTGACTGTTGTCACTGCCTGCATCTGGCTGTTCACGATAAGATGGGTGGTGCAATAAAAGGTCACGAGTGGATATATTTAGACTCCACTAGGATTTAGCAGGATGACGTATTTGCAGGTACTTTATTGTGGTTTGATGCATTTCCTACTGCATTGTTAAAACCCCAGAACCAGAAGCCAGTCTCACCTTCAGTATACCTCCAAGCAATGGTTTGGTGAAAATGTTCATTTATATAATTAGATGTATACATTACTGTGAAAAAGTCCCTTCTTTTCTTTCTATTTTGCTTAGAATTTTCTGTATGTCAAACTATCTTATCTGTTGCATATTGAGTAGATTCAAAGAAAGAACTGGGAACAAATGTTTTACTGCGACAGGCTGCAAAGAGCCTAAGGATACAAGGAGCCTAGATAAAGGAATTCCAACCACTCAGCATTCAGCGCCACCAGTATACTGATCACTGCCTGATCATCTGGAATTATCTGCACCTGTTTCTTCACTGGTTCAGGACTTCAGTTAGATGTGCTTTGTTATCCTTAAATGATTCATAAGAAGGTCACTGTGTATCTTAACAAATAAACATATGCTTCGGTTACATGCTTTGTTCTGCTGGAATGATGAATGTGTAAGTCACTGTGTGGCTTAAGAGAAGCAATGAGGGGTGAAGCAATGAGGGGTGAAGCAATGAGGGGTGAAGAAATGAGGGATGAAGAAATGAGGGGTGGCACAAGTCTTTTGCACAGCATTTTAACCAACAGGGTAACCGTTTTAGACAACAGGGTCTGTTTTCACAAAGCACAGAAGTGCTGAATGTAGAATCACTTTCTTTGACAATGCCCTTCATAAATCCCAAGGAATCTGATCTTATTGCGACTCTGTGAATAACAGGAGTTCTGTTTATTTTATATGTACCTCAAAGTGTGCTTGACCTGCTTGTTTCCAATCCAGTCCGTTAATATTTTGTTTCTGCCTCAGGGTCAGTTTGGACTTCAGGGAGAGGAACTGCTGAGGTGTCTGACCTGCACAATGTCGGTAGCGCGAGGAGAGTCCATCCACCGGCTCCACAACCAGCAGCAAGCTGAAGGTAGCAGAATTTTCCTTTTGCATAGCTTTTCTCTGAAACTGGCTCCTGCACTGTTTGTTTGACACATGGAAGATGATGGTCAGGCATGTGTTCAGATCACCTGACCTTCAGAGGAGCCTCACTATAAAGCAGGATGCATTTCCTTCATAGAAGAGTCCTCTAGAAACGATTCACATCACAGTTGCAGCAACATATGCTTCATTGTTTTAATATAATGAGCATTAATGTGCAAAGAAAACGTTCTCTTTTCCAGTGACTTAAAACTGGTCTTGTTTCATTTCAGATGCCAGAGATTCGATCGCTAAAGTGGTCTATGGCAGAGTGTTTGGCTGGATTGTTAGCAAAATCAACGAGCTGCTGTCTCATAAACTGGATTCAGATGCCGAGCTTAATGAAATTGGTAAATATCTGGAAGTGGTGGAATATTAATTGTTCCGTATTTCGTTCCGTGCAGCTTTTCAGATTAATCCTCATTTAAATCCATACCCAACACTAGTAGAGTCCCAGTCTGTTTCATAGGGATGTCCTGTAGGCTCTGGTCTTTAAATTATAGTACATGCATGACTGCACTGTGTCAATGTTAGTAATTTAGCTTGCGTTGTATCTGCTTTCCACTTGTGTGGAAAAGTGCTCCAAACCAAAACGATCTTGTAGAGCTGAACAGTCCCATTAGTAGGAGACTTTGAGTTCAGTCCCTGGAGATGCTGCAGCGAAACGGTGGTTTGGGGTCCAAGAGAACATAACTGGCTTCACTCTCCCCGATCCCACAAGGTATCTATTACCTAATGGAGCGGAATTGATTATTCTCCTCCAAGCTTGCTGAGATGTTCAGGAATGTTGCACCATAAGCAGTTCAGAAGGTTGCATTGGTGCTTCTTGAACCTTGTGTTGACCTTCATTGTTCCAATGCTGGTGGAATCAAATGACTTAGCTAATGGAGGGGAATTGGTTACTGCTAAATTTTACAATCATACCGTTTTCATTGCATCCTTCCATTCAACATTTCTTATTTTTTCCTCATTACAGGTATTCTTGACATCTTTGGCTTTGAGAACTTTGCTGTGAACCGATTTGAGCAGCTCTGCATTAACCTTGCAAATGAGCAGCTACAGTATTTCTTCAACCATGTAAGTGCTTATCTGAACATATGAACAACCTTAGGATGGCAATATGGTGGTGTACAATACTGTGCAAATGTCTTGAGCCACCCCTCGTTTCTTCATAGAGCCACACTTTCTTGTTTTATTTAATTCAGTCTTGAGGAACAGTTCTCCAGGCTTCTTGAAGGACTTTTCAGTCCAGTCCCTGAACCTGACCAGTTTCAGAGGAATGTTTTTTGTTTAAGACACACAGTGACATACACATGAATCATTCCAGCGGAACAAAACGCATCTGTGAAGAAACAGATGCAGATGATTCCAGATGATCAGGCGGTGATCAGTATACTGGTGGTGCTGAATGCTGAGTGGTTGGAACATGTTTATCTAGACATCCATAAATCTTTAGGACCCTTTGCAGCCTGTAGCAGTAAAACATTTGTTCCTCTTGCTTTCATTTAAGACCAAAGATAAGACAGTCTGAGCGGCAGACGAGGTGATTCAAATAATAATACAAAGAATGAGGAGGGCTCAAGACTTTCGCACAGTACTGTACCTGTGTGTGTGTGTGTGCGTGTGTACCTCTGCTTGGTAGAGCTGTATGAGTGCGGGCCGTGTAGCATTTCTGCAGTAGTACAGCAGCAGGTCAGCAAGGATGGGTAAACCTTCTTCTCCTGAATCTTCCACAGAGTCAGGCTCAGGCTTAGATGTCTGCTGTAAGTTGCAATACACACACACACACACACACACGTTTAGAAAAAATGAAAGATCTTCAATGCACTAAAGCTATCACAAATTGCAACATAAATCTAATTTATGTAAAATAATTAATAATGTTGCTATGGCAGCAGATATGTTAACGAGAAGTGTGTCAAGCTTTATCCTCCAAAACTCACAACTATGGCTGCTGGGTTCCTCAGAGGGATGCCACAGAAGGGTCCCTAAAGAACCTTTTTTTTGTAACATCATGTTACGGTTGTTTACAACTTTAAAAGGTTCTACACACTCAACACTTTTGCCACGGTTCTCAAAGTGTGGTCCAGAGATAGCAGAACCTCCACATAAACTTTTACAAACACACACATACACACACACAAACACATACTTGCCCAATGTGGGGGGTAAAAGGTGGGGGAAAAATCTCTGGCTGTAAAACGTTTTTGAAGCCCTGCTTTAGGGTTCCTCTAACAACCTTATAGTCCAAGAGCACAATTCAGTTCTCTGATCCTTCATGACTTTCACTTCATCTGAGGAAAGGTGTGAGTGTGTAATAAGTACCTTGCAAACCACGTGCAGTGGCAGGTCGAGCAGGCAGAGTGTGTTTCTCTCATACCAGGGGTCCAGCATTCCAAGAAGGGTCGCAATGTCATTAGTGCTGTCCTCCAGCCTGTCTGCGCTAACATCCTACACACACACACACACACACACACACACACACACACACACACACACACACACACACACACACACACAGTTAGAATGTCCCAATATTATTGTCTGCTTGCCCTGTTTACTACAGACCAGTAGCTCCAGAGACCAGAGACGGTTCTAAGAGTTAAAACAGTTTCAGACTGGACATGGCTCTCTCCTCACCTGTGTGGTTTTCAGTGGACTGACAGACAACTGGGTCACCGTTCCATTTCCTGGAGGATCTCTCCTCACAGGAATGAAGAAGAATCGGAGCCTAAAGGCCCTGCTGAGCCTCGGACAGTCCCTCTCCCTCCTCCGCAGGCTGCTGTATGCCCGGGCCACCCTGCCAGGACAGACGGATATTTCAGACAAAATACTTTTCTTGTTAACATTGATAGTAACACAGCTATTTTGCCTCTGTTTGGATTAAACAGGCTGTTTGGGTTACTGTGTTTCTAAAATTGATCCATATAAATGGGTTCCACTCTGACTGACTGACCCCTTCAGAAATTAAATGAACCTGAGCTGAATGGCCAATCATGCACATGTGTTCATGGTTATGACATCACAACCAGGGTGAATTCAGTAACAGTTTGGCAGTTTAGATTCCATATGTTTGTCCAGACTGTGTTTAAATCACACTTTTATTTTAAAAAGCAGCTCTTTTCTATAACTAGACACCAAATTTTGGACTATAAGGAAAAAAAGTGAACATTTAGACTCCACCCTCACCTGCCGGCCACGTGGTCGGCGCCGAATACCAGAACCCTGAGGAGTGCGGCTCCGGGCTCCTCCTCCTCGTCGCTGCTGAGGATAGGCCTTCTCCTGTAGCGGACGCAGCCCAGGGCCTGCTGCACCAGGAGGCCCTCCATGAGCCCCAGCTCGGAGTTCCACATCATGGCCTGCTGTGGGACCGAGTTGGAGCGTTTGGAGCGGACAGATGGCAGGAAGTCTTTGGCCTCTGCGTTTCCCAGGCTCTTGGCGCGACACAGCGAGTGGCTGCTGCGCGGCTTGAACAGGCGGGAGAGGCGCTTGGAGAACCCAGCAGAACCTTTGGGTTTTCCAGGCATGGGAGGAACTGGGCACTCCTCCTCCGCCTCCTCGCAAAAATCACTGTCTGTCCCTGAAGCCTGGGAGGATGAGGAGAGCGTGGAGAGCGGAGAACATTCAGAGGAGGCCACGGAGAGGGTGGAGAACATGGAGTCCTTGGATGCAGTGGACAGAGACGACACTGTGGAGAACATGGATGCTCTCGGGTCCATGTAGCTCAGAGACGCAAAGTCCTCCATCTCCTCCAGGTCCTCCTCTTCGTCAGCATCTTCATCGCCCTCATCCTCCTCGCCCAGCACCTCAGAGACCTGCAGCGAGGCCAGCTCAGGCTCCGACTCCAGAAGCTCGTTCAGGACATCTGTGGGAAGCAAAAGGTAAGAAGAACGCTATTCAAAAGCAGGGACGTCACCCGACATTCATGAACAAGGTCTTCAGTAAAGGGGTCTGAGGAGCAAAATGACCTGAAGATATTTGCTGCTTATAAACAGCAACAGGCTTAAAATCAGTTGGGACCGAATTTGGATCCAATCTACTTCCAGCTGGCACAGATCCAGGAGTGACACTGAAATCATAAGCATGAGATCAGCGGCAGGTACTCAAGATTATTCTAATATACAGCCCTCCTAATTTGTTCATATTTTGCTTCTAAAGAACTAGGCTTTGATGTATTTTTTAATGCAGTCTTGAACAGCTCTACAGGCTTCCTGAAGGACCACGTTTATCTAGACATCTAGTATCTTCAGGCATTTGTTCTTTCTTTCATTCAATTAATCTACTCAATATGCCAAAGACAAGACAGTTTGACAGACAGAAAACTGCAATGAGCAATTAACGATGGTGTGGTGGTAGCCTAGGGGGTAAAACACTTACCTGTGAACCAGATTACCACAAAGTTGCGGGTTCAAACCCCCACTTTCTACCACTGTGTCCTTGAACAAAACACTTAACCCTCAGTTGCTCCAGGGAGACTGTCCCTGTAACTAATTATTGCACATCGCTCTGGATAAGGGTGTCTGCCAAATGCCGCTTTATGGAAATTTGATTTTTGTGGTCAAGTTGCACAAAGAGTCGTTTGCACAAAGAGTCCTTTTCTTTTTTAATCTTTCTTCCCGAAAATGTCTTACCAAAATTATCTGTGTCCCAGCGGATTGAGTAGCACTTGGCTGTGGGCAACCTCAGAGTTTGGAGCATCCCTGTGGACACACACACACACACGCACACACGCACACTCGATATCGAACATCACTCAGGTTCCATCTTAATATTTACTTACTTAAAGCTGAAATAAAGTAACGCAGCTCATAAAAGTGAATTGCTCGCTCACCCTCTGTCTTCCCATTATTGCACGCTGGGATTTTGAGTTTTTCCTGCAGCTCCTTCAGGCCCTGGACTACATAAGCTCGAGCTGCGCTCACGTCGGACATTGCTGCTGCGGACTCCAGCAGCTCCGTCACGGACGAAAGTGTCTGGTCTAGTTCTTCTCCACTGAGGGGCTGAGGAGAAAGACATGAGTGAACTCTATAGAAAACAGGACTGATCTGATTGCCTGAGCTACTGTAATCAATACATACACACAGGACCTACTGCTCACTGGCCAATTTATTAGAAACACACACCTTGTAGCTCCACTATACAGGTGTACAGACACAGACTGTAGTCCACCTTGACACAGGATGGAAGTGTGTGTGTGCATGTGGCAGACTTGCCAAATTGGGGAATTTTTTTTGAGTACCACAATGGTGGCACTCTCGCAGACTCACACCTTGGTGGGCATGACCGGAGTGTGCAAGCAGTGACGTCACAAGATCGTGCTACCATTAGCATTAGCATAAGCTAACTCAAGTCTGAGATCAGAAAAATATTATTAAACAAGATGGAAGTGTTAAGACAACTGTGTTAGACATCTTAGGCATAAATTGTTTTTGTTGATGTCTGTCGACTGTGGAAAGAAGCCAACATCAGACCCGGCCGAGCACCAGCCCCGACACCGGCACCAGTGCAGTGGAAACGGGGGAGCAGTAACTTGTCAGTTGCAAGTAATGTGTGTATTTCTCCTCACCTCCGATCTTATACTATTGCTTTTCTCGTCCTTCTACTGTCTTAAGGGCGCGCGTGCTTGTGTGTGTTTGTGTGAGACATTTGCCAGATGCCCCTCCTGCTGCAGACTGAAACAGCAGGTGCAAAAATGCGGGCCTGCTACGCAATGCGTACAGGTCGGTAGGTCTGATTTGGTGTTGGTATGCGTATATCATATCTCTGTGGCCAGAAGCTACTACTGAAGTCTAGATGAGTGACATGCTCTACATCAACAGATGGGGTTTCTGTCAAAGTGGACAGTGTGTGTGCATGGTGTGTGTACCTGCAGTGCCCTGTGTATGGAGGGCAGGGTGTATTTGGTGCCCAGTGCGGACTGGAAGGCGTGTTTTATGAGGGTGATACTGGCATCTCTGCGGGAAACATCAGCCCCGCCCATCTGCTCCAACACCGAGAGGAACGTCGCAGGAACATCAGCCGGGTTCAGCAGGAGCACTGTACTGTACACACATATACACACACATTATACACACACATACACACATACATATATATATATATATATATATATATATATATATATATATATACACACACACAT
>JBBJLS010075248.1:0-27906 GCA_037577275.1 Bryconaethiops microstoma
GGCATCCTTTTGTTCCTAAGACATTGCCCTGTCGTTATTTGTATAGATATCCAACTTCATATTGAGATCTGATGTATTTAATGTGTTTCTTTAAAGTGTTCCTTTAATTTTTGTGAGCAGTGTAGTTTAGTCAACATATGTAGTTTAAGTGATGCATGTAGTTTGTGTTCTGTAGTTCAGGCTGCTTGTGTAGTTTATGTAGTTTTGATGACTTTTTTGATGACTAGATTATGTAGATTACACGACTTGTGTAGTTTATGTAGTATAGTCAATTGAAGAGTTTATGCAGTTGAGTCTGCATGTGCAGTTTATATAGTTAAGGCTACAAGCATAGCTTATGTAGTTTAAGCGAGTTGTGTTCATTTAAATTAGGCAACTAGTGTACTTTATGTAGTTTAAGGCTACATGTGTAGTTTATGTAGTTAAGATGACTTGCATAGTTTATGTAGATTGGGCAACATGTGTAGTTCATGTAGATGTTGACAGATTTGTACACTTTTACTTTACCAATTCAACACATCATCGCTGTCCGAAATATCAAGCAAATGTCTATTTTTGTGTCTTTTTTGGACATTATTTAAAAATACCTGTTGTCATAGATTCAAATTTCATAATCAAAGGGTCTCAGTCTTGTTACATTAACTTACATTCAAAGTTTGGAGGGGGTTTTTTTACCTTCTGTAAAGTTACTATTTGAAGATAAAAGGTTTTGTCCTGACAATCCGCTTCAGCTTTTGGGGACTTTTAAAGAGATGTTGATTACTTTATAACTATTTGTGGGCATTTTTTTATGTAAATGAGTCTGGCTGTGCATGAGCACATTAGTGTAGGACTTAACATTATTCATGGCACACAGGTCAGTCAGGGCCAGCTTTCTAGTTTGTTCTCTGTTCTTACGCAGGGATAGTGAACTTGTTCTTCACGTGATTAATAAATGAAGCCCCTCTTTGGGGTGTTGCCATGGTGCCCACAGGGTGAACAGATTTTCTTATAAAGACTTGGACGAGTAGCCACCAGATTACTGGCCACTCCTAAAGCAGTCGGCTAACACTCTTATTAATAGCAAAACTGCTTCAGCGCATTTGTCATGGACCCCTGAGCAGAACAAAATGTCCCAGTAACGTGCTATTATAAAGTATAAAGGGAGAGAGTGTTAGCTAACAGTCAGATCCTTCATCGTTAGTGATGTTAGTCTTAGGGGAAGCAGTCTGAGTGAGCCTCGTTCACAGAAAACGCTGAACAGAATGTACTTATCTCTGTGAAAATAGCTGGTTCACCTTTATTAGCATTTTCCACTAGAAATGAATGAATGAATAACCCTTAGAACCCTGAGGGTATTTTCCTATTTCTCCATTACATGTTATTTTTCTAATATTTAAAGCTTTAAACATATTATGTACAAGTGTCTCATATCCATCAATTCAGCACAACAAGCCGATACAATAAGAAGATTGTTTTTATACTTTAACTCTTTGGACAGAACTGACTGTACAAATCCACATACATACATACATACATACTAAACATTTTGGAAATTTTCAGATTACACACACATTAGTATAATGAGAGATGCTGAAAAAAATGGTTAAAAGGTGTAGCCATTTTCAAATCTATTCCAGAAATTCATTTATCTACAGTTCTCTGTCTGAGACATCTTCAGTCAACACGGTATTAAAGCCCCCTGCTTTCACAGATGTACCCCTTCCATTTACCCCCACACACAAACACGCCCTACCTGGCCACCCCCACACTCACACACCCCTTCCACCCACTCCCACACTCACACACACCCCTACTGCCCACCCCTATCCACAAAATGTATAGTTTTTAAAAGTTTGAGATCACAGATTCCACACAAGGTATGATCACACAGGAAAGCTTCCTGTGATGTCTGAAGCCTCCACTATCGACCCGAAGAGCCGGAACCCCCAAATAAGGAAGGACTTTTGTAGAAGACAATAATTTAACAGTGTTGTGCATCCAACATCTTGACGCCTCGTTCAGGAGCTGAGATTTGAGTATTTGCTGCTGCCCATTTGCTTTTTATTGGTTTGTGCTGTCAATTAGCTACCTGCATGAATTACACCAGGCTAAGCATGGAAACGTGAGCAAGGCTGGATTGGGTGATGTAAAGTGCCACTGCCAGCAGCTCTGAGATTTGATTGTTTTAGCAGTGAAGAGTGGTTACCAGGGAGCAGCTGCCTCGTAGTGTAACTAAACAGGATGGAACTTCGGAAGGAGCCCCAAATTTGCGAATCCTGTAGGCCACGGCGATTTAATGTGTCAGGAGTCGCCAGTACACAGCAATCGTTTGCAAAGCAACACAACAGCGCTGCGAAGAAATCTTCACTGTTGTCAACACACCTCGCCCATCAGTGTGTGGGAAGGTGTGAATGAGTAAAGTCAGACTGAGACTGGTGCAGGCAGGAAAAAGGGAAAACAAGAGGAATGCAAATCCTTGAACACAAAACTACAAAATATGGGAACAGTATAAAGAAGTTAAAACCAAATGAGTGACGAAGAGATAGCAAGGACCTAGAAACAGAGAGACAGAGGGAGAGAGAGAAAGAAAGAAAAAGAAAGAGAGAGCAGAAAGAAATAGAAAAAGAGAGAGAGACAAAAAAGAGAGAAATACAGAGAGAAAGAAAAAGTGGGAAAGACAGAAAATGAGAGAGAGAGAAAGAAAAAAGACAAAGACAGGTATATATAGAGAGAATAAGAGAAAGAGAGACAGATAGAAAAAGAGAGAAAAGATCAACAGAAAGAGAAAAAGAGAGTGAGAGAGAAAAAGAAATAGAGAAAGAGGCAGAAAGAAAAAAGAGAAAGAGAGAAAGATAAGCAGAAAGAGAGAGAGAGAACGATGGAGAAAGAGATAGAGCAAGAGAGAGAAAGAGATGTTGTGTATTGTATATCCCAGTGAAAGAGGTCGGAGAGGGTTGATTTGCAGAGGCTTAAGGAGGCGAGAGATGCAATCTCGCTGCTTTACGACCTCGCCACCCTCTCTGCTGTGCTTATTGTATGCAGCATGTAATCTAATCAGAATGACTTTGGGGAAACAGACAGATCACTCTATAGTCACCGCTCGTCTGCACTAATTACAGATGGTCAAGGCCATGATGTTCAGCTCAGTGTGTCTGGGCTGAAGGTCACGACAGCAAAGGCTTTTTTCTGACTCTTATTCTGGCCCTCTGTAATAATACGTACAACAAGCTGCATGACATAATACAGTTGTGATTGATTTGACTAGCAGATGTGTGGTTTATATATATAGCATAACCATAATATTCCTTAATCACCACAACATTTCTGCAGGACCACAAGGTTTCTCCATCACCACAACACTCCTCCAGGACCACAACGTTCCTCCATCACAACAATGTTCCTCCATCACCACGATTTTCCTTCAGGACCGCAATGTTTCTCCATCACCACAACACTCCTCCTGGACCACAATGTTTCTCCATCACCACAACATTCCTCTAGGACCGCAATGTTTCTCCATCACCACAACACTCCTCCTGGACCACAATGTTCCTGCATCACTACAACATTCCTCCAGAACCACAATGTTTCTCCATCACCACAACATTCCTCCAGAACCACAATGTTTCTCCATCACCACAACACTCCTCCAGGATCACAACGTTCCTCCATCACAACAATGTTCCTTCATCACCACGATATTCCTTCAGGACCACAATGTTTCTCCATCACCATAACACTCCTCCTGGACCACAATGTTCCTGCATCACCACAACATTCCTCCAGAACCACAATGTTTCTCCATCACCACAACATTCCTCTAGGACCGCAAAGTTGCACCAGGATTTCTTTTAATGCAATATTTCTTAGCAAGCTGTTTGAGATTGAGCAAACTTTTTGCAACCTTCCCATTGACCCCAATATGAGAACCCTGTTTTTATATGAACACCTAAATTATGACTGTTATTCATTTTCATTTTGTATTTAAGGCCATTTTTGGATTGATTGAGTGTAGTTGTTATGTTGTGTAACCAAAGGTTTAGGGATAAACATCTGATTGATAAGGCAGAAATAAAGCCAAGATCATGCCAAACTGTCACCTGTCTTAGTACGAATCTACTCAGAGTCTCTGAGGATCAAGACCGAGTCAAATCTCGAGCTTCTGGGGTGAGTCTAAGTCAAACCCTGAGTCTCTTAAGTCCCGATTCAAGGTCGAGTCCCTGACATCTGAGTTGACTTCCAAGTTTCGGGTCTCTCAGGATTGAGTCAACTCGATTGAGTGCCGAGTCTTCAGTCTTAGTATAAGCTCAAATCTGAGAACTGAGTCAAGTCTCAAGTATTTAAGGACTGAGTCAAGTCTGAAATCTCTGAGGACTGAGTCTGTGTCACAGTAATCTTACTCTTAAGGACCAAAAATAAGCATTTGTTGCTTTTGCTCTTTCAGTTTAAAAGAAGGAACCCGGAGTTTTTATTTTAAAAAACATTGCAAATTCAGGATCATTTCTGGTTTTTGTTTTGAAAACGTACAAAAACATACATACGCACGCACGCACGCACACACACACACACACACAGTGTTTGAGTCACTGGGTCCAGGGTGGGTAGGTCTGCGGGGTAGGCTGTGTTGAAATGTCATAGTTGAGCAGCATCAATATTCTGACCATGAACACAATCATCAGCCCTGACCTCACTGCACCATCCGTCACTGTCGCTATATCCCCGTTCCATCCCTCATCCCTCTCTCTCTCTCCCTCACTCTCTCTTCACCTCTCTCGCCCCTCTCCTCCCACCCGGCCCTGTGTAGTAATCAGTGTTTAAGATGAGACTGTTGACCCCATCGTCTCCTCCCCTCCAGCCCTGATGCCCCTGGTCCGTTCCTCCCTCATTGTTTCACTCTGTCTCTCACTCAGAGCAACAAGAACCACACACAAACACACACACACACACACACACACAACACACACACAAACACACACACTACAGGTTACAAATTCTACTACTAATCTACAGATTATTTTGACAGTGAAGTAGGACTGTAGTATTCGAGTCCAGGCTTGAAATGTTGTCTCTATGGTCTCAGATTTGCCTTGGACTCACTTGTATTTGGGCTCCTCTTGGACTTGGCCACTGGTCCAGCTGCCTTTAAAATATAGTGTTTCCGCTACTAATATTTCTGTAATAATCTACTAATAGTTTTTCACATTTTTTTTGCAATTATAGCACATTAAAGCACACGCAACAAAACAAAAGCCCCCACAATGGTAATAAAATGATCCCCTTCCCCCTTAACAAAACGAAAACAGCCAAGCCTCTTTGGACTCAGTCTTGACTTGGAGTCTAATCTTTTTGTACTCAGTCTTGACTTAGACTTGAATCTTCTTGGACTCAGTCTTGACTTGTATTTTAACCTCTTTGGGCTCAGTCATGACATGGACTCAAAGTTCTTTGGACTCAGGCTAGAGTTGGACTTGAACCTATTTGGACTCAGTCTTGACTTGGACTCAAACTTCTTTGGACCTGGTCTTGATTTGGACTTGAACTTCTTTGACCTAGTCAAGCCTCTTTGAACTCTGTCTTATCTTGGACTCGACAAAGATGATCTTGGCTGCAGCTTTTCAATGAAGTAAGAAAAAAAAAGGCCAAACAGTATAAACAGGGATTGACATAAGTGGTACGCAATGACAGATTGGCATAAGTGGTACGTAAATGTGCGTCAGTATTCACAGCGCAAATGTGTACCTAATTTGAGTAACTTCATCCTGCGCGCCCCGCCCCGCCCCGCCCCTCGACTTCACGGCCCGAGACACGGCCGAGACGCAGACCTCTGTGCACAGGACTTCACAATGCTTTACAAGGCAGTTAGCAGCTAATAGCAACTTTAAAATAATTAATTGTAATATAGCATAATTTGGCCAAACACATTCTTACTGTCAGAAGATGGTATGAGAATTTAAAACTCGCACTCAAATAAGGATTAAAATCTTGTGCTTAGCCGTGAAGTTGCATTCCATCAAAATCAGACAGGCACATTTAGTTCATCTCAAGATGAAAGCAGCCCGTCTCCATTTCTGATATTTTCTATGTAAATTGAGAACGAAATGCCTTCTGGGAATTTTTTTAACTCCGAGAGCTCCACCTTTTTGGGATAATTAAGGCAAGGCAGTGGAAAGCCTTGACAGTTTCTCGAAGTGATCTTTCTAGGAGAGCAACAGTCTGTGGTGTAACTCAGATTAAAATAGTCCAAGAGTAGCAACAGAGCTGCCATTACTGCAGTTTAGAGCATTTTAGCTCTGTTTCTGTCACTCTTTCTTGCCTCTATCTCTCACACACTAGGGGTGTATCTCACTACCTGTCTGCCTGATCTCTGATCAAATGATCTGTATCTGTATTCACATAAGAATCAGAAGCGGGTGTGGCTTACCTTCTACTTTCCCCTCTTAATTTGAATGAATTTGAATGAAAGCCTGTTTTCGTCACTCAATGAAATGCATTACAGCCACTTTGCAGGATTTAGACTTTGTTTCAGTCCAGATTATTTCAGTCCCAGATTATATAGCTATGGGATTATTTTGGAGATTAGTGAAGATGTATTTAGTTCTGATTAGCAGGGGATTTGTAAAGATTAATGAGAACGAATGAAGCCAGAGAGTAATAAAGGTGGGTTTGATCTGATCAGATGTTGAGTTGGCATAGAACTGGGATTATTTCAGAGATTAATAAAACTGTGTTTAGACCTGTTTATCAGAACAGGTTTTGTATTACTGCAGGATTAGCAGGAGAGTCAGTATAGAACTGTGGATTATTTTGAAGTATACCGGAACCGTGGTGTACCTAAACCACATTGCGACACATTTTGATTTTCCAGTGTATCTCAACTTGATAACAGTGTTTCTGACCCACTGGCAGCTCAATTTTCTCAGTCCCAAAACCGCGTCCATGAAGTCGAACCAGCCAAAAGTTTTTTTTTTGCCAGAGCTGCATTTGTTATTGTGGTCTTTTATTACTTATAGTCTTGTTCAAGTTTTTTTCTCATCGCTGTTTAGCCTTGTGATGACCCAGCTTGTGAGCGATGTCCTGGTTCACTCTCGCATTTCTCACAGCATTACTGCCATCGAGCAGCTTGGGTACGGCTCGTGTACGGGACTCTTTGTTTGTAATGGAAAAACATTTGTTGGTGGAAAAGCATGGTCTCTCGTGCCACTGGAAAAGCGCCTTTATTCTGGCCATTTCTGTTTTTTTAGTCATGTCTGTATTCTTATCTGTTTAGAACAGGTGCCAAAATCACATATTTCATTTTCAATTACACTTCTACCACAGACATACACACACATTTGGTCCAGCCAGGCCCCTGCAGCACTGTCCTGCTCTCCTCTGCTGCCCTGGACCCCAGGTTTGGTGGGAGAAGTCCGTCTGACCCCCATCTCCACCTTGCTGCCATTAATTCAGCGGGCGCTAATTAACCTTGAGGCTGCACAGGTGGTTAAAGGAATGCAGATGGGCCTGTTTAAAGATGCAGCACCTCTGAGAGGGAGGGAGGAGAGCTGGGGGACAGATGGATAGACAGACAAATGAATGTGTCAGACCAGTGATGTCAAATTTTTATCGATTTACTATTTGAAGCAACAGGAGGATGTGTGTGTGTCCTCCAACCCCTCTTTCGACATGTTCTTTTGTCTTTAGCAGCTTGTTAATGTGTCTTACTGACAGAAACGAGAAGTCCTTGGCAGTGAATTCCATTCATGTTTGGATGGTAATTTGGCTCTGGTGCCTATGAATTGTTTCTTCGTTTTAAAAACTGTGGCTTTCTTTTTTTTTTTTTTTTTACTATTTCTGCTTTTTACTGCCATAGTTTTTGACTATTATACTTTTGTTAGACCCATAGACATGTTAGACCCATTTAATCCCTTTTTTTTTATTTTTCATTTTCAGAAAGTGCTCTTTTCAACCATTTTCAGCTGAAAGTGTAGTGTAAAATTTTGTCAATAAAACTGCCACAGTTTAAAAATGGCATTAAAAGTGGGTCAGTATTGGCAGGTTATTATATATAAGATGATTTGTCTGTAAAGTTTCTCTCCGAATTGGGCAACAGCTGCAGAGAAGTTATGTGACGTTTCCATCATGATAATGTATCGTGAAGAAGAACCTCACTCCTCTGTATTTTTCATGAATCTATATTTCGTACTTTTTATGAATCCGTATTTTTCATATTTTGGGAGTGTTGCCTACAGTCAAACTGGTTTTGCTGGAAAGTGTGGGTTTGTCTTGGACCTTAATTAGTGCATTCATAATCAGGACACATAAAACTTTCATAAAAAGCGACTCATGGCCCTATGGAAGAAATCCCAGTGGTCCAAAGACCTATATTTTTCTTCTGAATGTCATTTTTCTCAGTGTTTCATGTGTCCTGATTATTAATGCATTAATAAAGTCCCACATTAATAAAGAGCACAGCTGTATTTCCCACTGACAACAGTCTGCATTAGACACCATCCCGATCTCCTATTCCTGATGTTGTTCCATCTTTTTCTCCAAAACGCCTTTTTCCTGACTGTGAGTATAATAATAAAGAGCAAATAAAACAACATTGTGGGGAAAATCAGCTTTCTTTGGGGATTATTTGACCTCATCACACCCTGTATGTATTCCTCCACCATGAATGAGTTTGGTTTCAGGACTAAAAAATTCTCAAAACTCTCGTAAAACAACATCTCGGACATCAGATAGCGCAACCATTTCATGGAATAACTTTCTGCAAGGGAGCTTTTAGAGGCACATGTCTGGTTCCATTCACCACGACTGTGAACACTGTTTCACACCAAACCCTCTCTGAATGTCTTTGTTTGCACAGTTTGAAGAAGTTACAGAGGCGTTTATTTTAGCAGAATTGTTACAGGAACTAAAGCACAAAAAAGTCTAGTGCACAAATAAATGCTTCAAGTGGCAACCACAGGGGTCCAAGCATCATAAATAAATAGGGTTGGATACAGGTAGGATTTTACTAATACAGATATCAATACACATCTCGTTTGTCGATACTGATACTTCTCTCCATAGTTTGGTGCAAAAAATCAAGATGTCACAAGAAAAGCTGTGAGAAGATTCAGCAATTATTTTATTGTGATTTTATGAAGAAATAAGGACTAAACTGTGTTCTGAGTTTACTGTATATGTAATGAGGGAGGAGCATCGCTACAAATGTTCCATGTTGGTGAAGAGCAAAGCACTGCTCTGTCCCTCCACTAATCCAATCCAGTATCAAAAACACAGCTGTTAGAACGTATTAACGCTGCAGAAACACAAACAGCAGCACTGTCTGAACAGTAGATTCTCCAGATTTCAGTACTGACCAGTTGGGACCTGGAACCAGTTTAGTTCCAGTTCTCTATATCCGTCCTTATAAATGATGCTAGGCCTTTGCTAGGCAATTGGTGATTATGATTGTTTTGTGGGAAAACCCATTTTTTTAAAAAGTTGACCTTTGAGGATAAATCACATTTTTAAAGGACTGACCACATGTAGTGACTGCAAAATTTAGACTCGTTGCTGAAGAGAGATGAACCAAAATGTGAAACGTTGAGCTATAGTGCCACCTTAAGGCCAACTGAGGTTCCTCTCTTTGCCTGACTGGAGCTGGTGATTTGAAACCTCTCTATGAAACATGGTCAAACTTCTCTAAAGCCCGCTCCTTCAAATATTTTATTCTTATGTGCAATAGTCTTACCATGTGAAATATCACTACTTATGTCAATATTACTGATCCACTACTGATGTCTATTACAGCAATCACAGACCATTCATGTAACTAGTTATTTATCTATAGTATTAATACCATTAATACCATTAATACCAAGCGTTTGTGTATACAGCATAGTGTATTGAGTATTTTCTGCAGATTTTTATTGGACTTATTTAGACATGAAATTTATATTGTTCTTGTCTCTGTATTTCTGTGCCGTGTCTGTGCAGTCGTAATGTAAGTAATTTCCCCTGGGATCAATGAAGCTTTCTGATTTTTGTGGACAGAAGGGCTGACAGATTAGTCAAGGTGCTAAAATTTAATTAAAATTTATTAATAATAGCAGCTATCAGGTTAACCCTTAGAACTCAGTAAAATCTGAGTATAACACATAAAATGGTGTAAATCTGTCTAAAACTGATGCTTGTTCTTTTACACCCTTTCTGTTTGCTGCTCTTTCGCTCGGCCACTCCCCGGACCCCCTCCATCTGTGGGTTTTCCCCACGCACTTGTGGGCGGAGATTATCCTGAAAGTTCTCCCGGGTTCAGAGATCATGTGTTTTTTCCCGTTTGCTTCTAAAGCCTAAAATAAAAGAAATTTGGCCATTTTTGTTCTTTATGTTCTTTTGCGTGTGATGCCATTTTTAAAACCCTAGTAGCGGTTATTATTACATATTTTTGGTTCTATGAGACACAGGAACACCAAACAAACCTTAGCATGACGTTTGACACCTCAAGCATCAACACAAATCAGGGAAACTTCCATATAAGGAGTTGCTTTGCTATATTCATTAGAGATAAGAACTTTCTGTTGTTTAAGTGTGTGTATGCACCGACTGGCTGAGCGTGGCATACTTGACACCTCCACCCCTCCACCAAACCCACACACACACACACACAAACACACACACACATTCACAGACAACGCCAGCAGCAGGCCCTCTCCTGGCACAGGGTACATGAGCTCTCTTTCTGGCAGCTCTATAGAAGAAATGCTGGCTGTCTGGGCTCAGGTCTGGACGTTCTTCTCTTCTCAATGGTCAGCAAAATATAGTACACATTTCTATCAGACTGTAGTACACATTTCTGTCTTTTCCTTCAAATGTCAATCACAATGTTTCAAAAATATTCACTGCTAATCTAAAAATCTTCAATAATATTTTCGCAGGTGTCTGACTTTTGCACAGTACTGTATGTATATGTAAATGTACATGTACACATATTTCTGGATGTACAGCTCCAGACCATAAAAGATAAGAGACCAACATTTATTTTTAAACCAGCATCTCAATGAGTATGACAATCATTCCATGCCAGTGTCTGTTAAATTCCTACACAAGCACCTCATTCTGCTTTATGAGGTACAGTGTTGGGCAGGTTACTCTAAAAATGTAATTAAATTACTGATTACTGATTGATCCCTTTAAAAATAATCAAATTACTAATGTGATTACTTTATTTCAAAAGTAATTAGTTACATTACTAGTATTTACATTTTTATGAAATGAAATTAAATGTGTAGTTCTTGACTTAAAATATTTCTTACCACTGTTGCATATTTCTCTATCAAATGAAAAAAGTAAACAAGTGCCTCAATGTTCTTATCTGACTTTGACAGCAATGAGTAGTTTCATAAAACATAAAATGCTGTTCGGTTTAGTAAAGGCCTAAATTTCCTTTGCATCTTCCTGCCTCTGGCAACTAACGTTCAGGGTGAAGAAATGGCGTTGAGCTAGTGAAACCATTGTTATATTGCATTAGCAGAAGCTTCTCGAATCTTGTTTCAGACAGTCTGTTCCTTCTAGGTGTGAGGACCAAACTTCCCAAACTAAAAAGCCTCTCCACGGGGGCACTAGATGGAGTAGGAGTGTTGTACTTCAAGAAAATATTCTTGGTGTTTGAGAATTGGTTCAGAGTCTCTGGTTCATGACCTCAGAGTCCCTGACCTCAAAAAGTCCATAACTTCTTTTTCTGCAGAGTAGCTCTCCTCACACACAATTTCAAAACCAAAAAAGTCCATCCCATCACCAGGTATGGCTGACTTTGTGCTCCCACTGGCAGTTTCTTCTGCTACAGGAGCTATCAGAAGCTCCTTCACTTCCTGTTTCCTACCCTTGTTTGAATTTTGGACAACTGGACAACTGACAGCAGCAAGAAGTGCATCTTTGTTGCACAGCACATCTGCAAAACGGGTCTGGATGGCCTCAAAATGAAAAAAAACGGGGACTCACGATCGTTCTTCCGGGCCGTAGCCCTCCCAGTCAACGAGATACTGGGTGCCACGACCACGGCGTCGCGAGTCGAGGATCCGCCGGACAGTGTACGCAGGACCACCGTCAATTATCTGAGGAGGAGGAGGATCCAGAGGTGCAGGAGCCAGATGGGAAGTGGTGAATGGTTTCAGCTGGGAGGACTGGAAAACTGGATGTATCCGAAGGGAGGCAGGCAGCTGGAGCTGGAAGGTGACAGGGTTAATCCGATGGGTGATGCAGTAAGGTCCAATGAATCGGGGGGATAACTTCTTAGACTCAGTGTGCAGGTGCAGATTCCGTGTGAAGAGCCAGACCCTGTCACTGATGTGGAACAATCGTCCCGGGGGGTGTTGACGGCAATGCTGGTTGATGTAACACTGATTGGCCTTCATGATGGATTTCCGGGCTTGTTCCCATAGCCGCTGACACCTGTTGGGCCGATGGTACATCAACCTCCGGTTCTTGATGTTCGAACATGGGAGGTTGGAAACCATAACACACCTCAAAAGGGCTGAGTCCGTTGGCAGAAGATGTTAGGAGATTATGCGATAACTCAGCCCAGATGAGGTAGTCGGCCCAGGAACGCTGTCGATCAGCGATGAAACACCTCAGGACTCGATCAGATGGCAGAAGGCCTTCCAGAACCTGACTGTGAACTGGGGCCCTATGCCCAAGACAGTGTCCTTGGGGAACCCATGCAAGCGGACTACGTGCTCGATAATCAGTTCGGCTGTGGTTTTGGCTTAGGGGAGCCTTTGAGTGCCACCAGGTGCACGGCCTTGGAGAAGCGATCCACAATGGTGAGTATAGTGTTCTTCCCTTTAGACTCCGGCAGGCCGGTGACGAAGTCCAGTGCGATGTGCGACCAGGGTCGATGGGAACCAGGAGTGGTTGAAGATCCCCAGGGCTGGACTGATTCAGGGTCTTGGCCCTGGCGCACAATGCACAGGCCTGGATGTAACTCCGAACGTCCTCGGTCATCTTAGGCCACCAGAAGGCTCGCTGGAGATTGAGGAGGGTGCAGTGTACTCCGGGGTGACCGGCGACGGCCGAGGCATGGGCCCACTGCAGGGTGTCCGAGCGCAGTGGAGATGGAACGAAGAGACGTCTCTGCTGGAGGGGGCTCCAAGGTCTGTCCCTGGCGGACTCGATCTTCCAGCTCCCACCGGAGGGGCAAAACAATGATCTCGGATGGAATCACAGGCGCGGGGTCTGACCGGGAGCTCTCCTTCTGATGTTGACGGGAGAGAGCATCCGCCTTGGTGTTTTTCGATCCCAGTAAGAGATGGTGAAATGAAACTGTTCAAAGAACAGTGCCCATCGCGCCTGGCGAGGATTCAATTGTTTCGCCTGCTGGATGCCAATTAAGTTTTGGGTGGTCAGTCCAGACTATGAACGGGTCACTGCCGCCTTGGAGCCAGTGACGCGATTCCTCCAGGGCCCACTTGATGGCCAACAACTCACGGACCCCTACCCCGTATCGTTGTTGAGTGGGGGTAAACTTTCTGGAGAAGAAACTACAGGGGTGTAGTATCTGATCTGGACCTCGTTGGGAGAGAACGACACCTACACCCACATCAGAGGCATCCACCTCCACAACGAACGGCTTGGCAGCGTCCGGATGGATGAGGATGGGTGCAGATGTAAAGGCTTGGCAGAGTTGGTGAAAGGCTTGGGTGGCTTCCGGGGTGAGTTGAAAAGCAGACTTGGAGGGTTTAGTTAGAGCAGTAAGAGGCACCGCGACTGAACTGAAGTCCTGGATAAAGCGACGGTAGAAATTAGCAAACCCCAGAAATAGTTGTAGCTGTTTAAGTGAAGCGAGTAGAGGCCAACTTCGCACAGCTTCCAACTTCTGAGGGTCCATGCCCACCCCCTGAGGAGAGATGACAAACCCCAGAAAGGTGGTGGAGCGTTGGTGGAAAGCGCATTTCTCCAACTTGCAGAACAGCCAATGGGCCAGCAACCTCTTTAGAACTGCTCGGACATGCTGGATGTGTTCTTGTTCAGTCTTCGAATAGATGAGGATATCATCTAGATAAGCGAAGACCCAGCGACCCAGCATGTCACGGAGAACGTCGTTAATCAGCTGTTGGAGGTTGTAGGTGCTCCTGAGGTCCAACTTGGTGAAGATGGAAGCACCAGAGAGGGCATCCAAGGCGGTGTTGATAAGAGGGAGTGGGTGACGGTTCTTCACGGTGATCTTGTTCAGTCGACGCAGGGACAAAGACCTCCATCCTTCTTTTTAACGAAAAAGAACCCTGCGGCCACTGGAGAAGACGAGGGACGGAGGGTTCCTTGGCAAAGACCTTCAGAAACATAGTCCTCCATGGCCTTCTGTTCTTTATGGGTTAGAGAGTAGAGATGGTCGCGGGGTGGCACCGTCCCTGGTAGGAGATCTATTTTTAAATCATAGGGTCGATGAGGTGGGAGTTCGATGGCCCTTTGTTTGCTAAAGATCTCCCGAAGATCTTGGTAGATCTCAGGGAAGGTACTGGCGTCGACATCCAGGACTTCGGGCTCCCCTGAACATGTCCCAGCCAGCGCCGTGAGACAAAGCCCTTGACAAGTAGGACCCCACTGAAGAATCTTCTGCTGCGACCAGGAGATGAGTGGGTTGTGAGTGAGTAACCACGGGTAACCTAGGGGAACAGGAGGTGAGGTGAGATAAGTGATGAGGAATTGGATCTGTTCTGTATGGTTCCCAATGGTGAAGGTGAGAGGGATGGTTTGGTGGGTGAGAGGGTTATGATGGAGGGGTCTACTGTCAACGGCAGTTATGGAAATCGGCTGGGATAACGCCTCATATTTCACACCCAATGAGTCAGCAAAAGTTTGGTCAATAAAGTTGCCAGCTGCTCCTGAATCAACAAAAGCATTGACACTGACCTGTTTGTGGCTGAGTTGGATGTTGGCCTGAACGATGAAACGGGAAACAGTCCTTTCTATGGAGGCATGGATGGACAGACCAGGTGACGACCTCCTCCTAATCACCTGGACTGACCGTTTCCCGGGCGGAGCGGGCAGATCGCTCGGTGATGTTCTGGCGAGGCACAGTAGGCGCAAAGGCCCTCACGATAGCATCGGGCCCGCTCCGCAGGATTCAGGGAGGCGCGCCCTAACTGCATGGCTTCCCCGGTTCCTGAGTGGGCTTCTGACGGAGGTACTCCGGGTGCTGGAGAAGGTGAATCGCAGGGCTACCGGAGGCGCTGGCGGCAGGGTATGAGGAGCAGGCTTGGGACGAGAGCTCAGGCACTGATCGATATGCATACAAAGCTAAATAATGCCCTCAAGGGGGGGCGCGAAGCTCTCGTACGGCGAGTTGATCCTTGAAGTGCACAGCCAGCCCCTTGTAATAGGCCGTCCGAAGTGCGGAGTCTCCCCATTTGGTCTGGACGGCAAGAGTGCGAAACTCCGCGGTATATTTACTAATCGAACAGTCTCCCTGCCACAGATGGTATAAGCGCAATGCCACCTCCACCTCACTGTCAGGATGTTGAAACGCTGTCTTGAATTGATTGGTGAAGGAGGTGTAGCAGTAGCGGTCATCCGAATCAGACTTCAAGACGGCCGCCGCCCACTCGGCTGCCTGCCCGGTGAGGAGGGAGACGAGAAGCGCGATGTCAGGCTGGAACTCAAAGATCAGAGACAAGGTGGTTAGCAAAGCATCGCACTTCCCGTCAACACCATTCAGTTTTTAGGGAGTGATATTTTAGTGCATGGTCGAGGTGAAGAGACGAGACTGGTGGTGAGTGGAGGAGTTGGAGCGGCCGGCTGGGCTTCTGGTTGCACGGCTGGAGGTTGAGACTGAGACTGCTGCAGAAGGGTGACTTGTTGTCGGAGTCCAAGCACCTCCTGCTGCAGTTTCTGGATCTCTACCCCCTGCCGATTTACCATCGACACCAGCGTGACCCAATCCGCTGGGCTCACAGTTACAGGCTCAGTCATTCTGTCACAAGATGAGGAAGGACGAGAACGTACCTGGCCAGTAGGTGTGCCCGTGTAGCGTGATGGATGAACCTAAGCGCAGATAGAAGCAAAAGGGTTGGATAACTCACGCAGTTTGCTCTGCAGAGTTAAGATTCCCACCGGAACCCGCGTTCACAAACATGCAAAGGGAAGGGAAGTGAGTACTCACGTGAAGCAGGTTCACCATGGACCGATCGCTGATGGAACTCAATGACTGAGCAAAGAGGAACTGTGCACATCCTGTTTATATACCCTGTGACTCGCTCATTTCCTTTGCTCCGTGCGCGTCACGTGACCAGTGCATGTGACAGTGTGTTTTTCACTACCAAGTCTCACACAGCAAAACATCTTTGCAAGGCAAGGCTGCCAACTGCTTTAAAATGCATTATTAAAATCACATAGTTTTTAGTAGTAATTTAGAGTTTTGACTGAAGGCAGGTATCTTAAGAGCAGTCTAAACATTTGCAATCTCTGTGACTTTATCATAGAGCACATTGGGATTATTTCTCTTTACACTAAATTCAGCACCGAGATTAGTTCAAGCAAGGTGTTATTAGTTCAAGCAAGGTAATAAGTTTTTTACAGCAGTTATTTTTACAGTGTAGCTCGATAAACAATACTTAATGTCTGCACCTAGATCCTAATCTAAACAAAACAAAAACTAGACATATACACCAAGCATTTCAGTTTAGCTCAGTTCATTTTAACAACTTTTATATTGGTGCCAAAAAAGATTCCTGGTGTCATGAAGAAGAACGTTTAGCTGGATCCTGCATAGATAATGCATGTTTAGGTCCCCTCTGTCTAAATAGAACTTACTGGGATAAAAAGGCCTTAACAAGGATCAAACCAGGCTTAATATAGCTGCTGATGATGTGTGAATAATGCCATTATTGACTGGATTACGATTTCCACATCTTTTACAGCAGACTAAAACATTCCTAGGCCACTTAGATTTTTTCTTTACATAAAATTTTGTTTCATTTAAAGCATGTTTATCTGTTTGGTTTTATTAAATTAGGTTAAATAGGTTAAAATATTTAGACGCAGTCATATGCAGCATGTTAAAAAATCTTAATCTAATTTTTTTTTGTGACACTCCCCAAACAGATAGATTGAAGATGACTGTGAATATCAGTGATACATGAAAGTGCATTGCGTGTTTTCTGATTGTAACTGTATGGTCATTCCACTGAATGCTTATTTGCATACTGATAACAGTTTTATGGTTTTCAATCAAGCATCCCTAGCATTTTTAATTCTACCTCAAATTTGATATTCACTACTTTTTTTGCTGATAAAATATAGAATATATTTATTTATTTGTGTTTTATTTATGTATAGGTCAGCCATATGAAGTCTTCTCAGCCACTGGAGTATTATCGTTCTGGTAAACCCCGCAATAAAGTTGACTCCACCCCGCCTGAGTTTACACCAGAGTCAGCCTATCAGCCAGCTTCTTATCCTGATCTTACCCGTTACCAGAGCGACGCATCCTTCAACCCTCCACAAAAGCAGGATGATTTAGACATCCTTGTAACTGCCCTTAAACAGTACCTATCTCATAACATGCCGCGCAAACCTGAGAAGGCGGGTAGAACATTAGACACAGTCTTCCTGAAGAGTGGATCTTCCCAGAGTTCGGTCAAGGACCCCTTGACTCCTGTAGATGGTAGGATCTTCCTCCAGTCTGTAGTTGGCATCGTTATAATGTACACATTTTGGGCAAAAGTATTGGGTCACACCTGTTCAGTCTTAATGCTTCAGCATACCAAGACATTTGGACTACACCATGCTTCCAACTTTGGAGACAGAGTTTGGGGAAGGCTTATATTCCAGCATGAAAGTGTCCCAGTGCACAAAGCAAAGTCCATAAAGACATGTTTGGATGATTTGGTGTGGAAGAACTTGACTGGCCCGCACAGAGCCCTGACCTCAACCACATCCAACACCTTTGGGATGAACTGGAACAGAGATTGCGAACCAGGCTTTCTCATCCAATATCAGTGCTTGACCTCATAAATGCTCTAATGAAATGAATGTGCACAAATTCCCAAAGACACTCCAAAATCTTGTGGAAAGCCTTCCAAGAAGAGTAGAAGCGGTTATAGCTGCAAAGGGGGACCAACTCCATACTAAAGTCTCTGTATTTGAATGCAGTGTCATTAAATTCCCTGTTGGTGTGATGTTTAGGGGCCCAAATACTTTTGTCCATGAAGTGTATCGGTTTATTAAAGGATAACAGAAGCAGCTCTTTTAAGGTCTTACTTTATTAATGTGTCATTAGAAGTATTATTACTTACTGATTGATTGACTTATTGAGTGACTTTATCACCGCCAAACACATTAAATGTTCTTTAGTGATGCTAAGACTGAACTGAATCATACTAACCCTAACCCAAACTGAACTGTATTTTACATACCCAAAAGAGTATTATTGTGTACAAATTGCTATTGTATGACGTATATAATTTTTAAAATTCATATCCATTCCTGTGTTTATTTAAGACCCTTGCATTTTCATGAATGTACCTGTATGCTACTGAAAATTCTACCGTGGTTTTAACTATGTGCCTTCTGCCATCCTCAGAGACCTTTATCCGTAATGTTCTGCGGAATGTGGGAAAGCACAACGTAGATGTGGAGAGTCTGAGTGCTGCGGATGTGGACCAGCTTGCTGGTCTTATTGCAGACGCTTTGCAGGTAGTGGAGCAGCAAGCAGAGCAAGGATATACACCCCGAGACCTGGAGGGAGAGGACCAGCCTGAGGACCTGCAACCTGGGGACTTGCATTCTGAGGACTTGACACCTGAAAACCAGGAATCTAAAGAGCAGGATCATACACGAGAAGCTGATTCAGAAGACCAAAGTACCTTGGAGATATCAAGGCAGCAAAAAGAAGAAACTTTACCTGTAGACCAAAAGCTTCACACCAGCATTTCTGTGGCAGGTAAAAAACACACAGGGAGCCAGGTTTCAGACACAAATAGGATTCAGTCACCAGAAAACTGGTGTATGATCCTAAAAGCACAGTTTATGTATATATTTTCTCCCTCATACACACCCATTTCAGGGGAACCATGCAAAATTTTAGAAAATCATGTTGGTTGGAAATATTTTACATGTTCCTTCTAATTTTACAAAAATGACAGCAACTTTACATGGAATATTGTTCACCAGGCACAAATTACAAAAGCATGTTGTTAAGTAATATTTAATGCATTAGCAAATTAAAATATAAGCAGAAAAGCCTTTTGAATAACATATGTACCACTTTTATGTAATCAGCATCTGTTTATTGTACAAATTCTATTTTAACATTAACCGATCTCAGCTACCAGGTCTGTATGCCAGATGTTTTAGATAGCTTGTAGGACTCCTTTTCCTAACCATCTCACCATTGCAGCTCCAAATACCTTTCCAGTACCTTTAAACTGCTAGTTAGCTAGTAGACTGGGCAGAACGCCAGACTGTTTAACGCCACGTTTATGCAGCTCATTATGAAAATAGTTGTTTATCAGTGATCTACTTTTTCAGTTAACTTCATAAAAAATAATTAAAGTAAGCTGTTAAAAAACAGGCAGTAATACCAAAAGGTATTAACCATCATAATCAGTAATAAAAACAAATGAAAATATGATACAGCCTTATTGTTGAAAGACTTTGTTTAACAATAGCAAAGTCCAGTGGCGATTTGCAAGTATCTGTTGACCTGCACTGTTAATATTTCTGACATTTTTACTATGAGTAGAATTCCACCTTTGTAGAATGATCTGTTTATTAAAAGCACTCTTCATCTCTTCACACACATGCAATTACGGACCACCTTACTAAACTGAACCTTAATTTCAGTGCAGGTTCATACTGCCATCAAGTCACACTTGCACTGCGCCTTTTCACAGACATACACCTGGCCTAGTGGTAGCAAAACAATTGAAATTAAATTGAAACTTTTTTTTTTGTCAAGTGCTCAGATGGTTTCTCATACCCTCTAAACATAATTTGAACACCTGTCTACATGAATAAAGATGATGTGCTGCTCAATTCTCTTTCAGAAATACAAACAAAGGAGGAGGAGGAGAGATCTGTTGCAGACCACAAGGTATTAATATTTAAGACTGTAGAGAATGGGAAATATGGATGTAGAGAGAGATGACTTCTCATTTTACTCATTAATATACTCGCAGGTGGATTTGTCTGATACACTATATGGACAAAACTACTGGGATGCCTGACCATTATACCAACAGGGACTTTAATGACATTGTATTCAAATTCATGGACTTTAATATGGTCCCCCTTCACAGCTGTAACAGCTTCCACTTTTGTTGGAAGCCTTTCAGCAAGATTTTGGAGTTTCTTTGGGAATTTGTGCCAATTCATTCTGTACAGCATTTATGAGATGAGGCACTGGTGTTGGATGAGAAGGCCTGGCTTGCAATCTCTGTTCCAGTTCATCTCAAAAGTGATGGATGGGGTTGATGTCCCAAAATGTCTTTGTATACTGAAACATGAAGATTGTCCTTCACTGGAAGTAAGAGGCCTAGCACAAATCCTGAAAACAATACTTGTCCAAATACTTTTGTCCATATAGTGTATGTGTGATCTACAGCCAGGTAGCCCTGTCTGGTATCTTTTTTTAAGGAAAGACATTTGGCTGAAGAATGCAATGACTATGCGTATATAATTTGTTGTTTCCTGTTTTTTATTTTGACAGGATATGGGATTATTGGGGAAGTTGCTGGGATATCTGGATAAGACCTCCCTCTCAGAAACGGGGCCTCTCATGAAGAGCCATAGGATATCTGTGGAGACAGTGCACAGCAAAACGACCCAGCGGGATGTGGGTGTGCAGAAAAAGGCCATGGAGCAGGTGGAGGAGGTGGAGGGCTGGATTCAGGCTGCCGCAATAGCACCCTCTTCTGTCCTGGAGGATGATGTTGCGCCTCACCGCAAAGACATGAAAGTGCAGGAACTACAACTTGACGTGCAGAGCAATGCCAAGAATGACGTCTATGGATACATCATAACAGACACTGAGTGAGTCTCTCTCGGACACACACACACACATATATACACACACACACACACACACACACACACACACACACACAAACACACACACAAGCAAATGTGCCCAGCGCATTGACTCTCTTTTTCTCTCTCTCTCTGTCCCAGTTCTCTCCCCACTGATCAAGGTCTGCACCTCATGGAATTGGTGTCTCGTAAAGCAAAGATCCAAATGACTGATTTCCTCGAGCTCTCGTAAGTTTGTATATGTGACGTGATGTGGGTTTGTGAGGAGCGAGTGTGTCTTTTCTTTCTTGTATTATTGTTCTGTGAATAACTTCATCAGCCCTTCATTACAAATTAGACATTTTAACACGAACAAACATGACAGAGTAATTGTGTGTTTGTGTGTGTGTGTGTGTGAGTAGTGTTGTTGGTCCAGCTGTGACCTTCCAGGTGCGCCCAAATTCTCAGAATGTCACCACAACTGATGTTGCCAATGTGGCAGGTAAAGAGTATTACACACTGTGCACAACTCATTCTTCTCCCTACTAACATTTGTGTGATAATTAACATGAACTCCTCTCTTGTTTGTGTGTTTATATTTTTGTTTATTCAGTTCATCAGAAGGATGCACTGGAAAAAGAAGCTGGGGTCTCCATAGTAGAGGCAGGAGTTACTGATGTAAGTAATCTTCATTTATTTGTTCCTGGTGGAAGAGTTCCAGTATGTTTCTATTTTACTTTCTTTTGTCATTCTTTAAAGGAAGAGTAGCGCCCATATCTTGCAACTGTGCATGAATTCTAGTGCAGTTCAGTATTTTCTCTCTACAAATACAACCAATCCTGCACATAAGCTCTTCATTCCCTTCTACAAGCATAAGTTATGTGACTAATGAAGTCAATGAAATAAATTAATGATTGAATATACCTGGTAGTTTTTGTGAGCATGGATCACACACCATCCAGCACCTTTGGGATGAACTGGAACAGAGATTGCGAGGTAGTCCTTCTCGTGCAACATCAGTGCCTGACCTCATAAACGCTTTGCAGAATGTATGGGTACAAATTCCCTACAGTAACACTTCAAAATCTTGTGGTAAACCTTCCAAAAAGAGTGGAAGTTGGTATAGCTTTTATCATCAAAGTCCCTTGTTGGTGTAATGGTCAGGCATCACAATACATTTGTCCATATAGTGTAAGTCTGAGCCAAACTTACAAATGTAAGCTGATGTATATGTATAATAACGTATAATAGCTTTCAATGTATAATAGCTTTCTATAGGAAATGGGTGTAGAACTGTGTAAGAAGTGATACAAGGGGTCTAATTAAGATGTTAGGGACACTCATCACAGTCCAACCATGCAACAATACACCTATAGTGTGATTGCCCAAAACTGACAGAACCTTTATGCATCTCTGTCCTTATCTCTTTTCATTCTGTATCTGCTCTCCTTTCCTTTCTCTCTGTAGAGGGCTAAGTTGAGTCAGATCCCCACTAAGTACAGCCGGTCTGAATCTCTGAAGTTTCTAATCCTGACGGTGATCTCCATCATCTGCATCATCGGTGTCTTGTTGGTCTCCAGCATCATCTACTGCCTCCGTCATCGCTCACATCACAAACTCAAAGAGAAACTCACCAACCTTGCCTCTGACCCTGCTACTGAAGCCACAGCTACATACCAGGTACACGGACAAAATTCCAGACATGAAAACAGTTGCATAATGCATTACATTACCTAGAGCTCAAATAAATGAAAAAAGAAAAGCAAAACCAAAACAACCACCCACAACCAATATCTATATCTATCACTGTCCAAAAAAGCAAGCATCTCCAAAAGTTTTACAGGAGAAAGCAAAGTCTTCTAACCGTCTAAAAACCTACTTCTAATGATAGCTATTCTAAATCATTTTTATTCCAGGTAATTTTGGAACATTTGTATTTGTTCATTCATCATGTACGTTTTATATAATGTGGAAGACAATTGCTGTGTTCAAAAGATGTGCAATTTGGGTACCTCAGGACCAATTTTATTCTGTTTATACATGCTTCCTCTTGGGCACATTATCCAGAAACATTGTGTCTCCTTCCACTTCTATGCTGATGATACACAAATTCACCTGCCCATTAGTTCCTCTGATCATAGAATGCTGAATTCACTGAATGAATGTCTTTATGACATTAAAAACTGGATGTCTAACAATTTTCTCCAGCTGAATTCAGACAAAACAGAGGTCCTTTTCATTGCATCCCAGCACATGGCAAATCATATTTTACCATCTTTAGGTCCTTTTCCATTTTTGGACTGTAAAACCTGTTGCAAAGAATCTTGGTGTCTGGTTTGACAGTAATTTAAGCTTTGAGCGTCACATCACTAAGCTCATACAGTCTTGTTTCTATCACCTCAGAAATATTTCAGAAAGAATTCTGCTGCCAGGCTTCTTACTAAGACAAAGAACTGTGATCACATCACTCCTGTTTTGGTGTCACTGCACTGGCTCCCAGGAAGCTTTAGAATTGATTTCAAGATTCTTCTGATTACTTTTAAAGCTCTACATGGCCTCTCTCCCAGCTACATATCTGATCTCTTAGTACCTTATACACCTGAACGTAATAATTTTAGATCATCTGATAGTGTTTTTTTAACAATTCCCAAGGTCAGTCTCAAAACTAAAGGAGATCAGGCTTTCAGTGTCAGGGCTCCTAGGCTCTGGAATGATCTGTCTGATGAAATCAGGTCAGCCAAGTCAATATCCTTTTTTGAGCCCCTCCTTAAAACTCATCTTTATAAGAAAGATTTTCCCAGTTTTGTTTAAGTTATGTTTTATTTTTTGATAAGTTTTATTTCAGAGTTAATTTTCCATTTTATAAGTTAGATAAGAGCATATCATTATATTTTGATTGTTATATTATTATTTTCCCCCTAATTACCTTGTATAACCTGGTGTATTACTTAATGATCTTTACATCTTAATTTTGTTCATTCACTTTGATTTTGTACAGCACTTTGTAACTTTGTTTTTGGAAAGTGCTATATAAATAAAGATCATTATTATTATTATTATTATTATTATTATTATTATTATTATTATTATTATTATTATTATGAGGATTCTTACCCTGAACTTGGCTATGCAAACACACTTCAGTCCATGGTACTAGATAACAGTGAGCCGTACAGTGTCTGAAACCATTTAAACAAGTCTCTCTGAGATCACTGAATTGACTGCTATTTATAAACATGGACTGAGCTGTGCTAGCATACAAGATAAGAAACCACATAAGCATGCAGTTAGCACCATGCTAATTATATAAGCTTCCATTACTTGTTAGTTACAGTAGCCTGAAGAAGAAAACTTAAGAGACTGATCTCTTTTTGACTGATGGACCATCCCTGTTATCTAGAACCATGGACTGAAGTGTGTCTGCATAGCTAAATACAGGGCAAGAAAGTATGCAATTAGCACCATGCTAATTGTATAAGCTTCCATTGCTTGTTAGCTCTGTACCTTAAACTGAAGAAGAAAACTTCAGAGGCTGAACTCTTCTGGGCCGATGGACCATCTAGAACCTTTGACTTGAGCAGCATTGCATGTTAGCACCACGTTGCGTTAGCTCAAGTTCTAAAGCTACAGAGGCAAACTTCAAACTTTGCTGATTGACTGCATTTGTGTTGGATCTCATTACATCCCTGCAAAACCTGAAAACATCTGACCTGACTTGATATCTGACCTTGTACCTCAGGGAGTTGTGTGGATAGACTGGAAGGGTAAAGACAGTTCCATCCCATTCGCTGAGATGAAGTTCCGCCCCGCCTCTCTGAGCCACGGCGCGACCCAGGGCTGAAAAACACACCGCGCAACCTCCAACACCCCACCACACCACACACCAACATGCTGCATCTCTCACTCACTTTAGGCCCCAAGTCTCGATGTCTGTAACCAGAGATCAAGATCCTGCAGCTAAATATCATAAACAGAACTGTGCAAAAGTCTTGGGCACCTGTGAAAATTCTTCTTTAAAAGTTAGCATTAAAACACTAATATTACACTAATATTGCAATAAGTATAGCACACATAACATTAATACAGTAAATATTGGTTTCATGTACGGCAGTATATTGGCTTCAACCAGTTTGCATAAGTGCCTAAGTACAGTACTGTAGATCTTTAAGGTAAAATTCATCATAGAAAAGCACTGACCAACAAACCAGCTCTGGAACAACCACCCATGACCCTAAAGTCACCATGGCGGTGGGCTGGAGGTGTATAGTGCCCCCCAGTGTTGGCCTGTGGAGTCTCTGGAGTGATGGAGCTCCATCCAGAACCTTTGGGATGAGCTGGAGTGGCGTTTGTCATCAAGAAAATCATCCAGCATCAGTACTTGGGCTCTTGAAGGCTGAATGCAATCAAATCCTCATAGCAACGTTCCAACTAGAAGGCTACAAGGCTAACGTCATAACACTAGAAGTCAACAGTCACACTGATCTTTTCACGCCTAAAAGTTTTCTGGACTCAAACCTCATCCAGCTCTTCATTAAGGTGGATCAGATTGTGGACGTGGTTTAGGACACAGTATGACTTACTTTGAGCTGTAAAACTAAACTGAACTTCTTCATTAAGGTGATCAGACTAGTGGACATGGTTTAGGATGCTGTATGACTTACTGTGAGCTGTAAAAATGAACTGAACTTCAGTCTGGAGCCGAACATTGCAGCACCTTTTTACACAACAGTGTCTGTTTTCACAAACCACTGCAGGAGCAGGAGCACTGATCTAGAGTTTGTCATGTCACAAATATAGAGAAATCTGATCTCAGATCGGTCCTGGTTTTGGTTTTCACAGCTCACAGTAAGTCATACTGCATCCTACACCACACCCACAAGTCTGATCCACCTCAGTTAAGAACTGGACGTGGTTTGCGGGTCCTGAGAAGTTTTGGGGATGAAAAGATTTGGCTGACTATTGAATTCAAGTGTTAGTGACGTTAGACTCGTAGCTCCAGTTCAGAACTGAATTCAAACTCTGAACACGTCTCAGCCGATCGGCCACACCTGGGCTTGGTGGAGAACCATTGATTGTTTCTTTAATAAACTCGATTTCAGAAGGAACTCAGAAGTGTCCACACCCTTTGGGACATTTGGTGTTTATTGGTATTTGAAGTGTTGTATAAGTATTATTGACATGGTGATGTCACTGCTACTGGAGATGAATGCACTGTTCCATTCTGTTTGATCTAAAAAGTGTCCTCCTCAGTTCCACCTGTTATCTCTACTCTAGCGCCTCCTGTTGACTATACCAGGCTCTGGCAGTGGTTAAGAGTTGTTCTCTGTGAATGTGTGTCGTTTTTTGTTGTTGTTTTTGTTTGGTTTTTTTACATGTGCCCTCTTTTTAAGAGGTTTAAAAATAAAGCTCAACTATTGGCCAACAAGGACATTTCATGAAACTTTACACTGTTCAGCTAGAACCTCCAGATGGTTTGCGGCCTACGTTTCTGTGGTTCTTGTATCCATGGCGGGTTAAGGCGATGAGGGGCTTTGGTCAGCGTAAACAAACAACATGGTAAATGCTACAGAACCTCATAAGATGTGAACACTAAAATTTAATGCAAAAACCTGTTCATTCACCATAACCAATTCAATTCAATTCAATTTTATTTATATAGCGCTTTTTACAACCAGGTTGTCATAGAGCAGCTTTACAAAGTCCAGGTCCGAGCCCCTAGTGAGTAAACCAAAGGAGACAGAGGCGAGGAAAAACTCCCTCAGCTGGAGGAAGAACCCTCGGGAGGAACCGAGACTCAAAAGGAGAACCCGTCCTCCTCAGGTCAAACCGGCGAGAGAAGGAACAACAATCTTTACAGGGATGAATAACTAAAGAGGGCCTCAATGAACCCGATTATAGACAGACGGGCTCTCTATTGGCTAACAGAGTTTGTTTCACTAAGAGTACAGAGAGGTAAATATTGTTAGAAGAGGAGATTGAGAGTCCGTAGTCGGTTCTGCTATGCTATACTAGCGCCAAGCTAGCGGGTAAAATCTAGACCTTTGAAGCTCATAACAGACTGCAGGAAACACATTCTTGTGAGTCTCACTAGTAAAAGACGTCCTCCTGGAAAGGTCTGAACTCCAGTTTCAGCCTTTTATTACTGGAGCCTGTTAGCCTGTTAGCTCTCTGCTAGCCTGCAGTGCTGTAGCGAAAGCAGAAGATCTACTGCTGCAGTGAATGTAGAGTGTAAAGCAGTTTAAAAAGGAGGTCAGCAGCTGCACGTCCCTCTGGCGGTTCTTCAACCAGCTGAACTTTAGGTGTGGATTTTGGTTCCAACAGCAGGACGGATGACAAATAAATGAACAAATAAATAAATAAATAATCGTCATCCATATGTTCTACTGAAGCTTTATTGTCCTACAGTTTCTGATCTTCCAGCTCTTTCGACAGCAAAATGGCCCATAAAACGAGAACTGGATGTTTTGCACACAGTGAAAAATTGTAGTGGAATTTATCAGGAAAATGATAAAATATCACCATATGTTCATATCCTCCCATCCTACTTTCAGAATCCATCCAGGAGAGAGAAAATAGTCCAAATGTTTGAGAAGTTCAATCATGTTGGTCTTTATATCAACATCAGCAAGTTCTTCTGGTTCCTCTGGAAAGTCCTCGTGGCCTTCAAACAGAAATCCAGTCAGTGTCCAAGACACCCAGTCAAGTCAAAACCAGAGACATTTAATGGCATTAAAGTGAGAACTCAACAAGCGAACCTGGACATGTTTAAACATTTCCATTTTCAAACAGTCCGAATCTCCAAATACAGGGGTGACCAAAAAAAATACAGTGCAAATAATCACACACACAGACACACACACACACACACACACACACACACACACACACACACATACACACCAGTATAAACACTGCAATCTTACACACACACACACACACACACACACACACGTA